>WOGR01000355.1:0-25968 GCA_015342045.1 Leptinotarsa lineolata | reverse complement strand
CATCAGTTGCTCGGGTAAGTGGTGGCGCAACTCACTAAAGGCCTCAGGTATTGGTGGCCTCCCTGCAAAAGTTATTTTTAAAAAACGAACAAAAAATTCAATTTCAATATCCTGTAATCTCCGAAACGAAGCATTTTTACAAGTTATTTCATAATTATTTTCAAAATCTAAATCAATATGTAATGATGAATAATTGTAAAAGTTTCAAAACAAATTCAACTTTTGGTGTCCTACAAGGGTCGGTTTTGGCCCCAATTTTCTACTTGCTCTATGCTGATAATATTAATAATATAGATTAGATGGGTGATCACTTCTGATTTGCAGATGATCTCACACTGTTTTATTCACAAAGAAATGAGAGTTTATTGAAAATAAATATAAACTATGACATGAAAATTAACCAAGTTGAAAAAACATAAATATTTGAAGCCTAATAATTGATAAACATTCAAATTTCAGATACTCATATTCAAATTATAATTTATGATGCTCATATTGTCTCTCGAATTAGATATCTCTTTACAATTTGGTCATCCTGCCTTTGCAGACAAACAAATATAATTTATTTGTTCAATGAATGGAGCTCTGAAGGTAATATTCAATAAACCGTGGGATACTCCATCTTTGGAATTATTCAAAATGACTAATAATATGACTTTGAATAATTCAATACTCCTCGATAAAGCTAAATTCGTATATAAAGTGTCTAAAAATCTCATGGAAAGTAATATCCAATCATTGAAAAATTCTAAGTTACATGATGATAATACAAAGAGTTCCAACAATTTTTAACTTGATGTAATACATACTACTAAAGGTAAGAATAACCCGATTTCAAAAAGTTTGAAAGTTTTCAATAAAATGTCTGAAAAAATTTTAAAAAATCCACTTCTTATTCCGAGAAAAAATGTATGGGTTTGAAAAGTGAACTTCACTTTTGAATAATTCACAAGTTCAAGATCAAGGTCAAATACGTAACCATCGAGTATTCAAGAGAAAAACGTATGTTATCTTTGTAGATTCACTCAAAGTCATGTTCAGTCGTACTTTTTTCGCTCTTTTTATTTTGTGATCCATTTTCTCATCACATTCTCCAAAAATGTTCCGATAAAAATAAATTACTGATTTAATTCAGGAAAGCCTAGAAGGTTGTTAGAAGATTTAAGGATATCAAAATTCACCTACCAACCGTCAAGTAACGTATGTGTAACGGATCCTATTTTTGAAATATACAATCAAGATTCCACATTTTCCGTATACATTAGTCACACAAAACTTTTTTGCAGGACTAAAGAGAAGAACGATTGTTTCGATCCTTTATCACGTACCGATGTCAATGGGTCATGCAATGATGGCGGGGATAAGTTACTATCTTCGAGAATGGCGGAAGTTTCAATTTGCAATATCAGCACCTTCTTTTTTTCTTTTGTCTTATTACTTTCTAATTCCGGAATCCCCAAGATGGCTTCTACTCGCCGGAAAACGTGACAAAGCCATCAATATGTTGTCAAGAGCAGCAAAATTTAACCGATTGCCAACAGGTATTTCTATAAGTTTATTTACTATTGTTTTTTGAGTAAGTTCAGTTGTAGGTTAGGTACATAACTTACACTTTCAGATAACATATTTTAGATAAAATATTCTTCTCACATCTTTCAGTAAGAGAAATTTTGAAATTTGGAATCAATATTTCAGATTCTCGATGGTTTACCATTTTTTACTGTGCTTTCCATAATTTTGTGACTTACTGATAAAACCTTTAGGTTCTTCCATAAGTGGCATACTCGATAAATAATAAACTTTTTCCAATTACTCAAAAATACAACTGAAAAACGAGTATCTTCGTTCCGTTCGCTATCCTCTCCAAAATAATTTATTGCACTTACACCCAAGCTTCTTCATCCCGAATAACTCGTCTAACCTAACCGGTGGGGAGGATCGGTTAATATTAAAAGGCGTTAATCTTTCTATGTGGAAGACTAGCAGCTTGTGTCTTGCAATAAGTTGGATGCAATAGATTTGATTATTTTTCAGCTTGGTACAAATTCCTTCAGATAGCGACCAAATCTCATACTCACCCGTTACCGTTCCACGACATTGCCTACCTATTATATTATTAAAGAGAAACGTCTTTTCCCAATTTGGATTAGTCAAAATTTCGGGCCTTTTGGAGAAATAGTCCATCACCACCTTCAGGTGTTTGATGCCACACTGGCATGGTTAAAAGCAAACGTGAACCAGACAACGGATCACTTTTAACATTTGATGAAGAGCATATTCGGACATTCTCTACCCAACTGAAATATTTTCGACAATGCGGTGTTGCTGCTTCCATTAGAAAGACAACATTTTTTATATTTCCTTATACTCATTGAATTGATTTCAATTTTTTTTCTTTGAAAATCATGACCTCTAAAAATGCTGATATCTATGAGTTAAAGAATACTATAGTAGCGAAATTTGATTTGAAGTTAGGTGATACTTAGAGGCTGCCAACACTTTAGCGTAATCTCCGTTACTTCAATACAGGGTGGTAAAAAAAGAGTAATTTTCTTTGCTTGAAAAAGTGACTGAAAGTTGATTATTTCAAATAGAACACCCTGTGTATTATTACAAATTCAGAAAGCTGTTAAAATTTTCTTTCTTTCTATGTATATTATGCGTATACCTAACCAGTCAGGTTTCGAACTTATGAACATTTATTTGTGAATGGTAATACCATTCAATATTTTGTAAGCAGTCCATGATTATTATTTGACAGTAACATTGTGACCATTCTCCTAATAATATTGACATTTTCGTCACTTCAGAAGATTCAAATGCTTCCAAAGTTCAACGAAAGGTATGCGAATCTGTAGCTGATGAACCTCAAGAAATTTACGCGAGTTTAGAACAATTTCAATATGTTTGGTTAGGTAAATTCAAAAAAAAACACTAAAAAACTCAAAAGTGGAAATATTGATATGAATAGTTATGAAAAAGTAAAGCAATCATGTGGAATATTTCAAAATATGTTTGAATCGCTGGTCGTTCACTTCCGAGCACTTCAAAATACGGGTGTTGACTGCTTTCGTCGTGACACATCTGATTTCATTGAAATAAAATTTTCAAATGTTTGCGTAAATAATGAATTTATTCAATTTGGATTTTACACACTAAGTTCGAGACCTATGTCAGAAAGCTATCAGTCACAATGAATTTCCATAACACTGGATATAGAATATATTAGAAATGATACAATATGTAACATTTGAATATGTCATTATCATCTTGGGAAAGTTTTATATTCCTGTGTTTATTTATACTCATATTTTATATGCTTCTAGTCAATTTTGATATTTACTCAGAGAAGATGTTCATAATTAATTTTTCTTACAGATTCGATCGTCCAAGATGTTGATAATTACTTGAGCGCACCAAGTAAAAAAACTACGAAAAAAGGAAACTTTTTAGATATGTTCAAATCGCACATCATGCGAACGTACACATTAGTCTTGTGCTTCAATTGGCTAGTTTGTTGTCTGGGTTTCTACGGTCTTTCTCAATTTATTGGAAAATTTGGTGGAAATATTTTCATTAAAGTATTGATATCAGGCCTTATTCAGATACCTAGCTTATTTTTGACCTGTTGGTTAATAAACGTTTGGGGAAGAAAATGGACTATGATTGCAGCCAATATGGTGACAGGGATATCGTTGCTTCTAATGAGTAAGGGTTTTGTTTCTATTATTTCCTCTTATCTCTTAAAAGTACAAGTGAATCAAGAACTAGCCTACTGAATTAAAATATCATAAAAGAGAATATAGCTTTTGAAGTTTTGTTTTTTATACTATCTACCCTCAATTTGGCTGTCACGCTGTTCAATAACTTCTTATCCATATGACTACTTTATCAAGATTCTTTAGGCAGTATTATTCTTATCCTAATTGCGTATTTCGTTGCGATTGAACATATTATTATTATTACTACGACATATACATACATGTATAACGTAACACAAGATAACAGCATAACATAAGATAACATGTGTTTAAATTTTAAAAAAAGTGTTGTAACGGGGAAACCACCTGAATCACCGATAATCCAAGACAAAAGCAGATTGATACACCCTTCTCTGTCACTAATTCTGAAAATTTAATGCTGTAATAATGTCGACACTATAGAGCTAGTGGATAGAAAAGATGTAAAAGAGTTACTCGACAAACATGTTCCCAATTGTTCCTAGTACGTTATCAGGATACACTTGAAGATTCAAGAACAAATTACCAATTTACCCAATTGAATACGTTATCTTGAATAGCATTTTTCAAAACAATTTTCCTTGATTACTTTGTTTTCTGGGAAAAAAATGGTACTTAAAAAAACTGAAGGTTTTTTTGTGAATAATAATAAGTTTTTCGTTGAGTTTCCGAATATAATGATTTTTCACAATATTGAAAAATTCAGATGACTATCGAGTATAATACTTCGAGAGAATACTTCCCCGAGGAAAACAACAGAAAAAATTAGTAGGAAACCAAAGCCGTTCCAATCTCTAATACGATCTAAAGAAACTTACAGTTATTCATTCTCTATCAAGTAGAATGTTCATAAAGGATTGTAGCTGACAATATATCTGTTACAGTTTGTAATGACACAGTCGTGATATACCCACAATGTTTCTTATCTCTTTCATAAATTCACCAATTTCTCAATAGGGCACTTTCCTTCTATCATGTTTCTTTTAGCGATATAGTTTCTACTGATTGATCTTGTGACGTAAAAAACTGACGTAAAAAAATTTAGTTTGATTTTTTTGTTGTTGTCTTTTTGTGATGCTCAGAGGTATATTAAACTCTTAGTATTTGTAATCGATCTTAAGCTTTTTAGGATAGAAAGATCAGATGAACAGATTTACTCCAACAGCTTTCTAGACTGTACCACTGTTTTTGACTATAAATGTTTATAATTCACATACATAATCCCATTCTTCAGGTTTACCTCATTGAGGCACATGCGGTTAAAAGAGTGAATGAAGTTAAGGATTTAAGATTCTTAATATTTATATCAACATTGTATCTCGGTTGTAGAATATGCTAGATGCATGCGGATGCACATCTTCACCGGCAGCAGGAGGTTGCATATCTTAGTGAGGATCTGGAGGTGAAAGTAACCAGGTTCAATTCAATGCCACGAAAACCCAGGCATCGGTTTTCTCCAAAAAGATGAATGTCTCTGAACCTGATATAATAATGTCAGGACAGACAATTCCGCTTTCTACTTCGATAAGTTTGTTGGGTGTTAAAATGGACACTAATATGTCTTGGCACAATTATGTTGCTGGAATTGCAAGGGCTGCTTCTCAAAAGCTTGGAACACTATTCCGAACCAGAGAACTGTACACACCTCAGCAACTTTTGATGCTTTATAGAGCTCAGATCAGACCTTCTCTGGAGTATTGCTCTCATGTATGGAGCTCCGCCCCTCAGCATACCATGAAGCTGCTGGATTTCATCCAGAAAAAGCCATCCGCCTGATTGGAGACGCAAACATAACTTGCAATCTTGATATCTGGAACATCGAAGAAGGGTTGGAGATTTGTCTCTTTTCTATAGATACGGCAAGTGTTCAAGGGACTTGTCACATTTGATTCAACCAAGAGCGGTGCATATCAGAAATACGCGACGGACTGTGACTGCTCATCGTTTTGAAGTTCAACTCAGTACACCTCGAACTTCGTTGTTTAAAAACTCTTTCGTTCGGAGAATTGAGTTCATGTGGGATGAACTTTCTGAGAACGTTTTTTCCAATGGATTTAATCTCCAGCGAATCAAATCCAATGTCAATCACTACTTTCGCACAGGCACCGCTCTCAGGTTTATCCTGTGGTGCTTGTGTTTTTTCCTTGAAAATAAATTATCATCAGTTCTTGTTCAAAACAATTATATATTGAGAATGTGGAAATCGATGAGCTCCTAATAAATTACTGGATCAACATGGCGATTCAAATATTATTGCGCATAATTCAATTAGCAGATATCCGTGCTAACAGACGTTAACTGAACTCGAATAATAAGTCAATAATATATGGTGACACAACCTTTCCCTCTGTTTTCGTTAGCAATTGAGTGGCAGGTTCAATTATTATTTCCACCTTGACACTACTTAGTACCCATACGTGCTGTGATTATGAAATTTGATGGAATATTTTGGGTGAGGTTGACAGAGAGAGTCGATTCAAGTGAACAGATTTTACGGTTAGAAAATGGGATTATATCTGGGGAAATGCTGAATCAACTTTGATTTAATTGGTTACGTCAATCCAAATCCTTACTCTGTTCAGTAAACCATTTGACAAGTACAGCTAACATTTAGGAGTCTGGAATTGAGTTTGAAATTTGTACGAAAATATATTAATTCCTTTTGTCACAGAGCTGTTGACACATAATCATGTAGACGCAATTTTTTGATAATCTAGCAGGAGGGGATAATATTGAAAGGATTGATGTATATTTAGGAAACTAATAATCATATTGAAACTAGTTTTGGCCAGTACTCTCTTACATATTACACAGGAGGATGTCCAAAAAATAGTTTCTGACTATTATCTGAAGTTCACTAAACTTTTCAACTTTGAAACATGCTGATATCGTTTTCTCAAGAACTAGAAAACGTATCCAAAACGGCGCACATCTGCTCAGTTATATAGTCCTTCAAGTTTTATGTATGGAGATCTCATAACACAGAATTTGCTGTTTCTTCATGCTTTTCCAGTGTGTAATTCAACATCAGCAGCCTATGATATGGGGAAATTAAAATATATAAAAATTATGGAGGAACATCCTGAATTAGCTGGTGGTACCGCGCTATTCCTGAGTGAAAAAGTCGATCCATCTCTGCTCACTCTTGTTAGCGAAAGTTTTTTCATAGCTTTATACGGCAGTAATAAAGACGACTCACTAGATGGCTTGCGATACAAACGATTTGCCAAGACAGTGACTAAAAACTCATTTAATTCATCATCGCTGCCTCCAACACAAGATGCTGCTCGTTTCCACAGTCTCCGAGTATATCACCAGGTCCAGTCGTGGCTCGGAAGATATCAACATCCTGAAGATTGGGGCTGGAAAAAGCATGCAAACATTCGGATGCCAATACAAACTTCCAAGCCTCCAGAACCTCTCGATCTCATGAAATTGATTTTCTGCAGATGCAAAGGAAACTGTGGAAGCAAGTGTGGCTGCAGAAAAGCAGGCCTGAAATGCTCTACAGTATGCCTCCATTGTTCTGGCGAAACATGCAGCAACATTTTGGAAATATCAAAGTTAATGGAAGAAAATGAATTTGAAGATGAACTTCCAACTATGACTCCAATTTAGAGTAGCTAGCTAATGAATGATTGAAAATATTATGATGTCGAGGATTACCTTATAAGCGAGTTGGCCTACTGGGGATACTACGTGAAATAAACGTGCCTACAGACTCTACCTCATGAGTGGCGGGCAAAAGAGTTAAGAATGAGTAAGTACAGTTGTACGAATTTAACAAAAATTCTGTAAGAATATATTTACAATTGAAAAAAAATCAAAAATAAGTTAAATATTTCGTTTCGACCGGATTCTCATGAGCATTGACGAACCCGGTCAACTATGGAGCGCTGTAACAGTGTTTTAAATGAATGAAATAAAAAAAAAATTCAAGGAAAAATTTTCCACAAAAGATCATCTACAAAATTGGTTTACGGCAAGTTTTTTGTAAAATGTATAAAGAAAAAGTTATAGAGCAAAAACGAAAACTTTTATGAAAATTTTACCACTTTTTTGCCTATGACTTTTTTAATTTTCAATTTAGGGCAGAAAGTTATATAAACATATTTGTAGGGAAAACAATTTGCTACAAATTACGACTCCACAGACGCATAGTTTCCGAAATATCGCGAAAAAGTGTTTTCACTCCTTTTTCCAAGATGGCGGCCGGAGGGCAAGGGTGGCGAACCCACAAACTTGAGGTTGAGCTTCTATTGACCCCCCACACATGTCCTGTAAAAAATGCAATATTCGATCTTTAAATTGTAACATCTCATTGGACTATAAAGAAATATCAGAAATACACCAATGGGCCTAAAATTCCAATGGGCCTAAAATTGGGGTCACTCCGTGATTTGAGGTTATTTTTAATTTTCTTGACTCTTGATGGTTGCCCAAGTTCATATGTTGATACTGAAAATGAACAATTTTATTTCATTACTATGATATGCATTTGGTTGAAAATAAAAAACGTAAGGGCTTCACTAACAGGTGTTTTTTCTTCTTGCAGTGATAACAGCTTGCAAACGACAAGGCATGCTTTGGATCACATTTTGGATTACATTCTGCGGAAGATTTTCCCATTCATGTACCAGTATGTCGCGTAGCTTTTTAGAATTTCTGGGTGCCAGCAAATGTCTCCGTAAACGTTTCTCAAACTCATTCCAAACATGTTCAAAGGGATTTGAATCCGGACTGTGCAAAGGTCACGATATACCTCCAATACAAACTTGAGTATATCCGTCACCTGGTCGTCTCCATACTTTGTACACGTCTATCTGAGCCCGTCAGCCAAAATCTCGATTCATCGATTCATTCTTGCCGCAACAACGGAATTTATGTTCACGTCGATACACCAGCATTGAAAATAGTACACGAACAATTGACAGATGAGAGTATTAATAACAAAGTATACAATTGTGGTTTGTTAGGAATACAGGCGAGGGCTCGTTGTTTGTTAAACGCTCATCACAGAAACAACAACAACTATCTTTTTGAAGAAATTCATCAGTATAGTATATCCAAAATAATTCAACTCAAAACATAAATTTCCAAGACAATTCAATTTATGGGGAGACACTAATTTCATGCCCGGCAGTGTATAGACAATATCCCCCACCTAGATAGGTTGCCTTTATGTTTCAGGATTTTGCAACCCTAGTGTTGCAATCTGGCAACTGACAGCTCTATCGTAAAGTTGGACATTTTCGAGGTTATACGTATTCAGAACGTTTTGCCATACGAGCGCTATTTGTGTTGTCCAAAAATGGAATTAAATCGTAAATAATTTCGTGCGATTATTTTTTAAAACTTTCGACTTGGATTAACTCAGCAACAGTGCATGGATAAACTTTATTCAATTTTTGGCGATGAAGCTCCATCAAGGATCAGTGTTTATCGATGGTATGGTGAATTCAACCCGCTCTTGGATGAAAAAAATTTACATTTTCAACATTACGGCGCACCGCCACACTACGCATTGCATGTCCGATGGTGGCTCGATCAACGGTATCCTGACAAATACATTGGCAGAAGAGGCGCTCTGGAGTGGCCGGCGAGATCTCCGGATTTAACGCCATTGGATATCTTTCTATATGGTTATTTGAAGAAAATGGTATACAAAACTTCTTCGCAGGACATTCAGGATCCAAGACACAGGATTACTGACAAATGTAGACAAATTAATAACGAAACATTTACAAAAGTCCGACAGGAATTCGAGAATAGATTGTACTTTTGCTTAGACACCAATGGTGAACATTTTGAACACCTAATAAAGTAAGGTACATTTATTCAATTGCAATAGTTATTATTTTATTTTTTATTATAATTAATTTTATTTTTGCTCTATTTCACGAGAACGGATTAACCGATTTCAGTTTTCTAAACGGGTTTGAGTGATGATTTTTAAGATCTTTAAAATGATGTGTTACAAGATAGGGGGTGTCATTTGAAATTATTAAGTGGGGGTAGTTAGGGGTAAGGGGGTTGAACCTAAAATACCACTAGTACTGGTTTTGAACTTTTCCCTCGATATCTAAATTGACGTGTTTATTGCCTACGCTAAACGAAGTACTAGGGGTGGGAAGTTTTGAAATGAAGGCACTGTATACAAATAGTATCGAAAGTAGCAAATGAATATACTATTATTATTATTCAGTTATTTGTGAGTATTACTCAGTTAATATTTCTGAAAACATCATGGTATACAACTAGTTTTTTTCTGAATTCAGAATTATGTTCATAAATCATCACAAATGAAACTACATTTTTTTATCCTTTGAACATTTTTTATAACGTGTTTGATTTCAGTAAAAAAATTAAGTGATTTCTCAATGCTTATATGCCAAAAATATTTATTAATGGAATATCAATTCAAAGTTTAGGTGTTCGAATTGGAGGAATAATTTATGAGGACATTATATTATTATTTCATTCAATTCAATTGTTTTGGGCGGAAATTAGATTGAATTCAAAACACTTCGAGACTTATTCCTCAATGCGTTCTTACTTAAATTGAGAGGGGAACATTTCATATCAAGTGAAATCTATTTTACTTACTTCTTATGTACGATCCTATAATCGTATTTTCTTCTCTTGAGTATCTAATCTACGTCAGAAAATTAAATGTATACACCCCGTTGTTGCCGCTAGGTCGATAATTGATGGTAATGAAATCAGCCTTCAATTTCCGGTTGAGGTTTTGAATAATTGAATTTCCATTTTTTTTCTTCAATTCCCAACCACATCTAAAATCAGCAATATAAATACTGATTTGATCAACGAATATTTCTCTTCTGAACCAGAATTATTAACCCCGAAGTGACACCGTGCTAAAGCCAAATCCGCAATGAATTTCTATTAAAACTTGAAAGTTTTCCCATTATCTAATACTATTAAATCCCGCTTCAAAATGAAATCACTCCACTACACTTGCAATTTCAAAGAGTTATGCACTCATCGCTGAAAAGTGTATTAGTACTTGGTGGAAGTGCCTGAAGTGGCGGTTTCGATCGAATTCTTGATAATACCTTATAAATAGCATCGTTTAATAAGCCACACAGACGAGGAAAGGTATGTTCAATCTCTGATATTCATGGCAGAGAAAAGTTCGATTGGAAATCTCACATTCAGAATAGAGGTGGCTTCAATATTCCAAATTTATCTTAGAATTGAGCGTTATATCTTCACTCTTGATTTTGAGAATACTTTTTGAGCACAATATATTTAGAATTTTCATCATCGGGGCTTTTCATTCCCAATGGAATGTTTGCTTCTCTGTCATTGAAGCTCTTATGATTCCTTGATTTTGCGATGGATCAGTCTGCACGTTTCCTGTACCCTTTTGCGCTGATTTCTAACTTCAGCAAGATAATTGAGAAAATAATAAAAAAAGATTAAATTCATTTATTGAAAAAACAACATTCTATCAGCATCACAATTTGGTTTTAGAGAAAGAAAATCGACACAAGAAGCTATTAGAGCATCAACAACAAAAATCTACTGTGCAATTGATACAAAGAAACCAACAATAGGAGTTCATCTAGACTTGGCAAAAGCCTTCGACACCGTCGATCACTCAGTTCTCTTAAAAGTCCTGGAAGATGTGGGTGTACGTGATACAGCGCATAGTCTAATGACGTCATACTTGACTGTCAGAACACAGCGAGTTAAAGTACGAAACCACATCATGTGGTGTACCACAAGGCACGGTATTGTGGCCAATTCTCTTCAATATATATATGAACAATCTCTTCTTCACAAAAGGAGATTGTGAAATAATGAGTTTCGCAGATGATACTGTCATTATATACGAAGACGAAACTTGGCAAAAAATAACATTCCTCACATTACAAGATGGCTAAATCATAGACTGCTTTCGATAAATCTAAAAAAACCGTTTACCTACCGTTTTGCAGCAACAAAACAGGTCTTTCGCATTTCGATCAAATCACATTGGATGATAACTTCACCATAATCTCAGCAGATAAAATTAAATACCTTGGAATCATAATTGATAGACATTTGAAATGTAAATCACAGGTAGAATACCTGGTAAAAAAGCTCCGATGCATCTTGTACATATTCAAAAAACTTTCAGGAATATTCGATACAAAACAACTTAAAATTATATGTATGAGTTAAGTAGAATCTCATTTGAACTACGGGATTATAGGATGGGGAGGAGTCTCTAAAAGTCATCCCAAATATCTTGAAGAGTCCAAATTAATTGTTTGAAACTGTTACAGAGTCCTAGCTCCAAAGGCATTTATTACACTTCCTAAAGAATTGAAAAACGAGACTTCCAAATTCAGATTCAAGAAAGAAATAAAACTTACGTAACCTTACGTAAAGCGATAAAGCGTCAGTCTGTCTGGCATTACTTTTTCCTCATTCTACCACACAGCGATGGCTACCGCTGTATCTCGTACAAAAAGTTTTCTCACCTTCGCATGACTCAGTATTCAATGTGCGGTCGTGCTATATACTGTTGACAGTGAGCATATAACGTAAAAGTATCATCGCCTTTGGAATATAAAATTTGATGAATCAAGCAGAAGATGTTCCCCGGAACTTTACAAAATCTCCTGATGAAAAGTTTGTTCAATAATAACAAGCATTCAGATTGATAGCTATAATATATTTACATACACAAATTAAAAAAAAAAAAATTAATATTCAACCATTCCTTACATTGTCATATTAATATACATGAAATTTAAGTAATAACCTAAGCCTCTCCTACGTTGAACAAGACGCACGCGTTTTTTTATAATCGATATGGTGAACGAATCTGATCTTTCATTTATCTTGTTCAAGAAAGTATTTTAAATACCTCAATCTTTTGTCTTCAACCCTACATTTCTCTACATCCTTGATAACCGTTCAGTTATGAAAAGTACCTGATATAAAAAAAACTTGTATAATCCACGGTTCGCATGGAAGAACGCGTTTTACTGGAAGCATTGAAGAGATAATGGACTGCCGTGCTACTGTCCAATATTCTATTAATCAATCAATCAATTGATTGGTATCATCACCACTCACGTAACGCGACAATTAAGCTTTGGGTTATACCGTCTAGCCATCCGAGTGTTTGTAATGTATCCAATAATATCGAACAACTCATTCGAATGATATGGACTAATTATTGCAGTATCGAGAGAGTACACAAATTCAAATCGAACAATTAAAATGTTTTTCAGATAATCATTACAAGCATCGTGATTTTTATCTAACTGGTACTTTTATTTTGTGAAAACTAATATTTTCGCAATGCTCAAAGTGGTGATTATGAGCCCATTATCAAATCATGTTACGACCACAGTAGCTTCTACCGAATAATTGTAACTGATTGTAACAGAATAAAATCTGGAAATATTCATCTCTCCCAACTACCTACCCGTAGGTTCTGGTAAATACCTGCCGGAAAACAACTACCTCCCCAGCTAATACCACGCTGGATATTGAATTATATCCGACAGACATTTATGCAAAATATCTCACAGAGGTTAGTCTAGCAGTTGTTTCTCATTCATCCAGCAGCAGAACTGTGCTGAAATCAATCGGCTAGATTACCTGCAGGCCAGTTTCGAGGTATTACCTCTTATCAGTGCAGGGAAGACCCGACCCAAACAGGAAAGTTGGAACTCAAATAATTTCAACGCAGCTCACCTGCATGTATGAAACCTTCGTGTTAACTAGTAACTGCTCCATCTCGTGAACAATACCTCAAGCGAGAAAGACTGTGATATACGTACGTACTAGAAAATAAATATTTCGAAATACAGTCTCCTCGATCTAGTCTTCAGACACGGTTTGATCTCTGTTAGAATAATTATAATGTTACAAAGCCAATTGAGATGATCAAGAGAATGCGTCCGCCTTTCGAGAACTGAGAACGACTTGGAATTAGTAATAAATAATTTTACCGGAGTGTGACAAAAGGCTGATTAATGATCACGAAACTGGGAGAGCTGAGAAAACAATCAAGCTTGGCACACCTCAAAAATTTTGCCCATGGTTATTCGAAGATTTGCTGAGAGCAAAGAAGATATCGGTCTAGTAGAGACATTGGAAGCAATATCAAAAAAATTGTGTGTTTAAAAACTGCTGTTTATTTGAAAATATAATACTGAAAAGATTCAGATGCGTAAAAATCAAACAGAAGAGTGAAGCAGTTTCAGCAGGAATGATGAATATATGAGAAAATAACTGCAACTGAATCAGAATGGAGGTAGATATACTTTCTTTTTGATATTGCAACCTTGGCATACTATTTGACCAAAAGATGTCATTCAATCCGCATATTCAAAGTACCATACATTCAGCTAATAAAATGTTTGGCTTCATATTAAGGAACGGTAGGGAATTTTCAGATACATCAACTCTTACATTACTTTTCAACTGTAATGTACGCAGCAAATAAGAGCATGTGGTATTAGTATTGTATCCTCATTAGGCAACTCAAATAAGTTCCATAGGAACGTGTTCGAAGAAAAATTTTGAAACATTCATATTTGAAAAAATAAAGTATTTACCCAGACCGCAACATTGATTACTCAATACATCTCAATGAAAAGAATTTCATCTCACTGAATACTAGACGTACCACTTTAACAATAACGTTCTTTTATAATCTACTACATAATAACATAAACTGTACATCTGATACTATCTATGTACAAAGGTACATAGATAGATCACTTTCTATATCACTTTTAGTAGATCCAACTTCGGAAAAGTGTCTCCTATAAATTTGATATGTGGAAATTATAATACCCACTGCAGTCAATGCGATATTAATTTCGATCCACTGAAGAACATATTATCCAGAATTGAACAAATCATGATCTAGCTTTCTGTCTTCATTTCATGTCACAAATAATAATGAATTAATATCTAATCTTTGTTCTTAATTCGATTTTATATGTGAATTTATTTCTTAATTTGTGAAATCCTTAATGTGTCAATCTTTTGTCTATATTTAGCTTAAGTAGCCTTTATTTATACCGTATTGTTATATTATTTATTGTCCTGTAATTGGATTCACCTGTTGGATAATAAAATTTTTGTTTCCCTTTTTCGTTTTCATTTTACTGTGATCGAGCTAGAACAGACATCTTGAAGAGATCACCTGTTTCAATAATTTGCAATAATTTCAACTTGATATGTGGTTCATGTGACATTCATATATCTCCATCATTTTCTATAATAAATTGTATCATGACGTTTACTTACAATATGTAATATTTTCTTTGTAGTATCTAATCCTGCTAACACACACACACATGTGAATGTACATTTATATTGCATTCAAAACATTTTTGAAGTGATAACTTCCTATGGGAGGGTAAACCATTTCGTTATCAAACGTAACGGCGCCAGTTTGTCTGGCTTTCCTTTCTCTCACGCATACGTCAGCAGAAGGCAGGGTCCTTCTATCTCGTGGGACAGACCCAGATGCTCAGTGATTAGCGTGCGATAAGCATATTAGGTTGGCAGTATGATGAAAATCTAACCAGCAAGCACGTAACATTCTTTTATTATATGAAACGTGGTATGAAAATAATGATACTGAGTTTGTGTATGTACATTATCAGTATCATATTTAATCCTACAAAAGTAACAATTGACTTATAGTAGCTATTATATATGTACATACACAAAATAATCAATAAAATATCACATTAATAAATAACCGTTCCTTACATTATCCTATTAATATACATGAAATTTATGTAATAACCTAACTTCTCTCAAATTATTTCCTGTTATTAGGTGTACATTTACCTGTTGGAAATAAAGAACTTGGATCCCTATTTTGATTTCATTACATTTATTCACCATGTTTGTCTACTTTAATATTGGATGATGCATTTTAAAATAACAACTTTCGAGTAGAATACATATATTTCACCTGAAATAACAATGCTTCGAGTTCTGGAACAATATAAACTTGAACAACTGGATAATTAGAAAAGTTTACACATAATTTTAATTTCAGATGCTTTCCACTTTGAATGAAGATATAATATTTCAAAGGATTTAATAGCTTTGCTTTAGAAATATTTTTTCATTGCCGAACATCAGTTTCTTGTTACAATGAAGCGCACAATGTTGATTTTTCAATAAAGCGACACTTTGGAAACCGAAAAAATTACTTCACGATGGTACCGACCAAGGAAACGATACAGCTTATTAGCGAAGTATTCCCAGTCGGTATAACTGCCCTCTTCGCACACTGCTTATCATCAACCTATTTTCAGTGGGATGAAGTGTTTTGCGAACAAACGGACGGCATTGCAATGGGCAGTTCATTATGTCTGACGATGGCAAACTTTTTTATGGAAAAATTCGAACAACAGGCCTTAGAGCAAGCGGCCGGGAAACCATATTGCTGGCTACGTTATGTTGATGACACGTTCATGGTCTGACAAGATGGTGAAGAGACAGTAACAGAGTTTCTACTACATCTCAACTCGCTCAACCCAAAAATCCAATATTAATTGGATTTAGTATCAGAATTGTACCTGTGCGGAGCCTGGGCGAGTTGCTAGTTGCTAGTTATGTATGTTTCAAACCCAAGTCACTCATTATAATCACCTCAAACATTTCTCAAGTTAACGTTTCAGTTCTTTCCAGTTACATATATCATTCATTCACCTTTAGTTCATTCAGTTTGTGTCTATCAACTCGCAATAGATTTAAAAATAATTTATCCGCAGCTGCCGTTTCAAATATTCATTCAAAAATAATGAGTTGATTTAAACGGATGTTGACTTTGAAGAAACGTAAATGAACTGTAAGTGCATCTCATTATGAAAATCAAGGACTGGGAGGTATTTTTTTCTCAGTCATGTGCAATCATATTGAATAGAAGTAATATGAATTATTTTCGAGCCCATTATCAACGAATACAAATGACTGTTTATATTCGAAAACCCACACATATTCTAATGACTTTAAAATAACTTGATCACTCAAGTCACACGCACAGAATATTTTTATATTTGATGGACGTATTTCAGTTGAAGGGATAAGAGTATTTTTTTCGCGGGTTAACAATATTATATTGCAAAAGAAATCGCTGAAATATTTATTTATCCATCATCTCGAATGTCATCTTTTTTTGTATCCTCTCCAACTTAAAATAGACAAATACCGGATTTCACAAATTCATATTAATTTTTGCAGATGGATGAAAAATGATAAAAATATTCATTTTCGAATACTATCATGTTTTGAAGAAAACATTTCGAAACGGTGTATTATTTAACGATTAGGCCGTTACTCACGATAATGAATTTTGTCGACGCGAGCCGAAGACAAGAAATGATGATTTCTTGAGACTAGAATAGTATACTTTTTCTACGAAATACCAGAGAATATAAAAAAAAACATTCAAAAATATTTCCAAATTTTGTTATTTCAATAAATTCCAGAAAGTTTAGGATGAAAAAGGAAGCAGTGCTGTTGATGTATCGAACCCAAGACAATATTGGTTCACAAAAACAGAGCTCCATCACTACACACTACTCCACGAAGATTCTCACGAATACAAGGGGATTCTCACAAATGAAGCCAAAAGAAGCCATTCTCATTTGTTTATCGAAAGACGAACACCACCAACTACTTCGACACATCACTCACAGTCCGTGGCGTATTTCTGATATATACCGTTCTTGGTGGAATCAAATGTGCCAAGTCAGTTGAACCCCTCTTGTGAAAGTATCTATGAAAGAGAGACAAATCTCCAACCTCTCTGCGATGTTCAAGTCTGGTTGCAAGTGATGTTCGTGTCACCAATCAGGTGGATGGTTCTTTTCTGGGTGGAATCCAGCAGCTTCAGGGTATGCTTAGGGGCGGAGCTTCATACATGTGAACACTTCTATTTTCTGGTTTGGAACAGTGGTCCTAGCTTTTGAGAAGAAGCATTCGCAATTCCAGCGACATGATTGTGCCAAGACATATTGGTGTCCATTTTAACCCCCAACAAACTTATCGAAGCAGAAAGTGAAATTGTTTCTCCTGACATCATTATAATAGGTTCGGAAACATTTATTTCTGATGCCTGGGTTTTCGTGGTATTGAATTGAATCTGGTTATTTTGATCCCAATTCGAACTCATCTCTAGATCCTTATTAAGATATGCAACCTCTTGCTGCCGATGAAGATTTGCATCCGCAGCCGATATCATAGATTTCAAATGAGATGACGAGACTCGTATGCTGTCGTCAGCAAAGCAATATATTGTATTTTTGGTTTTTTCCAATAAGTCATTGATATACGATAAAAAGAGGGTTGGAGACACTATGGATCCCTGGAAACACCAGCGTTGATGGACAAAGTATTCAAGAAATATACATCGACGGCCATTTACAGGAAACGGCCTTTCAGGAAGCTGAAGAGCCATACACAAAAATAATCTGACAAGCCATAGCATCGAAGTTTTGTCAGCAAACCCTCATGCCACACATTGTCGAAGGCCTCAGAAATATCAAGTGCAACAGCTGTTGACTCTTCTTGTTTCTCGATTGCGGTATTCCAAAAATGGGTGACATTCGATAGAAAGTCGCCTGTCGATCTTTGTTTCCGAAAGCCATATTGATAACCGCCCAAGATGTTGAAGCCTTTCAACTATTTAAGGATATAGTGGTTTACGGCTTTCTCCATGATTTCTGATATCACTGGGAATAGGCTGAACGCGAGCAATCTTCCAACAAGAAGAAAAACCCTTTTTCTTCTTTTTGGGAAGGGATTTCATCAGGACCAGCCACCTTGATGATATTGAGTTGGCATTGTGGATTCTAGTGTGGGAATAGTGGGTGGTGCCTTTACCAGAAAATCGACTGTGGAATGGGACGCAAAGTGTTCAGCTAGTAGATTTGATTATACTATGGCTGTTGTTGCAATTGAACCATCTGCCTGTGTTAGTAGTGGAATTGTGGATTTTGTAAAATTTTGATTAACAGGCTTAACTACCGATCAGAAGGATCTAGACCCGTTGGAATCGGCAAGTAGTTTATCCCTAATTATCTAGTTGTGAAGTTTTTTTCTTCAATTTATCCTGGGTTGGCTTCTGTTGCCATCATCAACAAACCTAGTTCTGTTTTCGGCACTGGAATTTTTGCGCCACTATCGGTAGGCGAGATTTTTGGAGGCGAAAGCTTGCTCGCAATCTTTGTTGAACCAATGTTTGCCGTCAGAAATTTGTTTCATTGAAAAAAAATGTATGCATCCATGGATGATAAAATAACTTCTGTGACTTCGAAAGCACAAGTTGATGGATAATCAGAGCTGAAACAAACATCTAGCCAGTAGGAATGCATTAATATCATCAATATTCAATTCAATAAGAAAATGATAATATTTAAAAAAGGGCTTTTCACTACTTTACTGGCTCTGTTTCCTACGTCAGGAAATTTTTTCATGAGACTTTTTTAATAACTCTATTTTCTGAAAAAGAAGGAGATTATATCTGAGATTTGTCAGAAATTGAAGAAGAATAATATATTTTTGAAATTTTTTATCCAGCTTGCCCTGATTTCTGGTTAGTTTATGTATTTATTTGTTCAGGCAACTTCCTGCTGGCAGTCATCGGAGATAAATTCAAGATGTATGAACCTTTGAAGGAGCTAGCCACGTTAGAAAGAAATTCCAGAAATCGATGGTCTTCATACCCGAATAAAAATGGAAACATTTGTTTGGAAAAACAATCATTGAATACATGAATAGGATGATATTATTGAAATCTATCGTGCCTTGACATGAGACCGCAGAGCCGATACCCAAGTCACCCTTGTCACATGAGACTTACTCGACGCGGCTAGATACATTACATCGCCACTAATCAGAATAATGTTTCGATTCGAATAGAAAATATATTTTTGAAGCAACAAGTTTCGATTGAGGCATTGACATTTCTGAATTATAAATTGTTGGTATTCAAGGTGAAGTTTGATTTCTTGATTTGATCAGGTTATGTAAAACAGAAAACTGTGGCAATTCATTTTTGATTTCGGTTTCTTGTATCAGACTGTATTGGTGAGTTTTATGTAATTTACATATTCATTCTCGGTAGTGTAGAGGTTTATTGAATTTACATGTTCATTCTCGGTAGTGTAGAGGTTAGCACATCCGCCTTTCAAGCGGAAGACCGGGGTTCGATTCCCCGCTGGGCCACCGTGCCGGGTAATCGCACGTTTAAAGGTGAGGCCTTGTTAATCCATTGTTCGCACAAGTTCCGACTTCTGAGGGTTGACGTTAGTCAGCTGGTTAACGGATTGAATAGTTTTAGAACAACAACAATTGGAGTTGTCTCAGTAGAGTTAGGGTCTAGTCACTATCATAATCATAATATCATATAAAAATATATGATGCTTTTTTGTAAACCTGTTTAGTGGTAATATCACAATTGAGTGTTTCTTGAATATATCATATCAAACGTGTGAATTTCTGTAAAAGCAATTATGCGAAGTTTCATCATTGGCTCACAATATATATTTCATTCCATTGGTTTGGTTTGATTAGCATAGTGACAATTACTTTGTGAGAATGATGCATAACAACCAAAGTGAATATTGCTGTTGTACTTGGTGAATCAAAACTCAAAAACTATAATCTCACCGGCATATTCTTGTGTAAGTAACCAGTCATGTATGGAACTCCCCAACAAGTTTGCGAGACAGATTTTACTTCAACGTATATTATCTATATTATACTCCCTGCAGAAGGGTGAAAGCAAACAACTCGAACACAAAAAGGAAAATATATACAGCTACTTCCTAATCTCTAGTGGCATATGGAATATCTATTCAGACAAGTTTGCGGTGGATTATTTTCGAGGCAATTTCGCCATGCTACAGTAATTTCAGTTATACGCCAGCTCACCTCCTCAGTTTCTTAGAGGCGTAATAGAAACCATTCTTTGTGGAATAGTTTCGAAAGTTATGCTCACGAAGTGAAATTGGTACGGGGAATATTTAAGAGGTATATAGGATATGGGAAAAATGAGAGTTTGTTACACCAACGAACAGCTCTGGTGGTTATGAGTGGAATGGTTGTTCTTAGATATTAGATACCTTGAAATAATATTTCTTTGTTGATTGGATCATATTTCCCGCTAACACATTTCAGAGAGGATAACTGTGATGTGTTGAAGAGACTAACGATTTAAACCAGAAAAATTGTTTTTTTATATTTCATAGAATATGACTGAATCAATTCTTCAGTATTACTAAGTGAGATGTGAATTGATGAAGTAACATTTTTGAGTTCAAAAACTATTTTTTCCGTTAACCAGCTATCACACCCGAAACTAGCTTTCATTTGCAAGTTCTAAAAAGAAAAAAACTGATTAATGTTATGGAGTAATCTCAAAAAAAATGAGGCTTTTTGTAACTTTATGAAAAATGTGTATTGACAATTCTATATAACATTTGAATCTTACAGTCGCGATCAACATCAATAACAAACTATATTTACAAGACCTACAAGGTACTTGAAAAAATAAAGCTTTTTTTTCTCCTATCCGTAACAATTATTACTTCGAATCACATCTATCAATTTATTACATCAAACAGTTCATATGATATAAAAACTTGCCGTGATATTATCCTACTTCATAGTTAACGGAAAAACAGATTTTTTTTTCAAAAAAACCAGTTACAAATTGTTTTCTACACTGGTAAAATTCGCGATATGTTTAAATACCATATACATTGTGGAAAATGAAGTTTTTGACTTTCTACTTCTCCATCTTGATCCATCCAATGAAACGTGGGAATCTTCCAAAGGAAGGAAGGAAGCAATCAATTTTGAAAAAATACCTCTAGACAAAGATGTGTGTATCATGCAAAGGAGTAAATTTCAGACACAAATTGAAGAAAGAAACTCTATTGAAACAGCTACTTTCATATAAATATTGATTTACACGAAAGATAAATATTTTCGAAACAAATATACTTGCATATGAACACTGAATTATGCAAAAAACACTTTTCTCTACTCATTTTGTATTCCAATCACTCGTTATGGAATTGAATCAGAACCATTCACAGGATTCCTACAAATATACCAAATGAAAGAGGTAACATTTCACTTACATGAAACACTGTTATCCTCATTGGTAGACATCCGATGTTTCGCCGTAGTACTCATTTATTTATTTATTTATTACCCAAACAGGCTATTTTAGCCCAATTTCTTGAATAAATAAGGTGAATTACAATTGTGTACATAAAAATATTGTCTATATTATACCTACTACCTGTTATTCATCGATCATTGCCCAGAATTGTAGGAGATGAACAGAGTGGAGATGAGTAAAATCAGTCTCAGATACTTGTATTCAATATGCAGTCTAAAATATTCTAACGATAAAGTGCTGGGGGTGAGGTCCAGTCTAAATCAAACAAAGTGTTGAAATTATTAGCATGATGCCTGCCTGATTACAAAACCCAAAATTCTATTGGCAGATTTTACTTTTTTTATATGACTAGAAAATGAGAATTGTGAATTATGAGTTACTCCAAGATCTTTCACTTCTGTTTTTCTCTCTAGGACCTCATTTGATACGCAAAACTAATTGGTTCTTTCAGATTAGTTATAGAGAGCACCGAACATTTTTTCAATTTGAATTATAATTTATTCCTTTGACTCCATTCCATAATAGAATCAATATCCTTCTAGAGCCCTATACAATCTCGAACAGTTTTAACTTGTTGGAAAAACTTCAAATCGTCAGCAGAAAATTAGTAATCTGAGAAGTGAAGATAATAGGGTGAATCGTTTATGAAAAGTATGAATAGAAGAGGTCCTGAATTCGAACCTTGTGGAACACCCAAATTGGCCAAAAATTTCCCAGACGAGTTTCCATCGTATCTGACGATGAATTGGCGATTTTGTGGATAATTTTTTATTAATTCTAAAAAATTGCTTGACATGCCTTATCAGCTCTTCAGTACCAAATTTGGATAACATTATGAGAAAAAAATTTTGATTTCATTCCTAAAATTGTGACTTTATGTCCCAAAAATTAATCTCTCCTGAAAATATGACCCTTTCAATTTATATAAATTATGTAATGTAATAAACTGATAGGTGTGATTCAAGATGAAGTTCATTTTCTATTTTTTCATAACCGATAAATAAAAATTTGTAAGTGATGTATTTTCAATATTCATTTATTTTTCATTTTTTCGTTATCGCTGGACATTGGATGTTACATTGTGTGTTCATTTAATATAATGTGTCATAGTTGAATGGTCAGTCCAAGCAACATTTCATATTCATATCATGGGAGTGCTTCAAAAAAGTAATCCACCATTTTGAGCGGTGTGCCATATTGGATTCAGAGTAACATCATGTTATTGTTCGTATTATTTTCAGTAAATAATTTCATTTGATACATATTCATGGGAAGACATAAAAAACTACTCCACCATCTTGGGCGATAAAGTATTTTGAATTTAGAGTAACGCCATGTTGTTTTCCGTATTATTTGAAACAAACCCTTTCATTTTGGATTTATTATGACGTTATAATATTTTTTACATTTTTCCAGCATTTGACTAAATAGATCTATGTATATTGGTATATTGACTGTTTATGCGAGAAATTCTGACTCAACTGTCTCTGCCCAAACAGCAAAGATCATTTACTTTTCCATACACTGCACTGATATAATAATTTTCAAAATAGTTTTCAGTACAGCCTTTAATTTTCATTAGGTCACTGAAACACTAACTCATGTTGAACTCCATTCCTTCAAGTTATTTTTCAGAAATCAAAAATACTTGAACTTTCCCCCAGTTCGATTTTTAATTAGCTTATAGGTATCCGTCCAAGTTTTGGCCGGAGTCAGATTTGAAATGACTGCCTTGAAAAGTTCTACGAACCCTGAAATATTGGTGAAGCTATCTAAAAATAGGACGAAACAGCTTTAAAAAACTATTTGTTCGGTATATCCGAATATGTTTCCTATGTTCTCATTGCTTAAAATGAAAACTATTTCAACAAGTTATTTGTGATGAATTTCTCTATCAAACCGCAAACGTTGAATTTTGCTATTAATATATTTTATTTTTTGGATAGCACGCCTGTATAAAATATACAAAAAAAATTGAGCCGTCATGTGACGCCTGGCAGGGTGTGAAACATCAGTAATAATATTTTGGGACCCCTGTGATGATTGTTGGGTACTGAAATATTTATAAAGATATGTAATTAAAAAATACAAGAAAAAATATCAATGTGGCTTTAATATACTAGTAAACGCGAGCTAGTTGTTGGGATATAATACTGAAGATCTTGAATTATGAATATCAATAATAAATGTTTCAATATAAATTACACCGTCATTAGAATAATAATCAATTGATTATTTTTTTTTGTTTCTGTTGATAACAATTTTGCCAGTTTTTATGAAATTTATTCTTCAAGCAAGTGTTTTACTGCATTATTTTTTATCAGAATAAAATTTGAATTGATTGATAATCAATTTAAAGAGATTATATGCGATGAAAATTGTGTAAATTTCATTCAAGAGAGTAGATTTTACATTCAATGACCCTCGAGACAGACCAAATATACACTGGCTTTGTGTACAGATGAATTCACACTTCAATTACAAAATATAAAAATATAAGCTTACTGGTGACTCGATAGTGTGTTGTAGTGTGATTTTGATTTCTTAGCAGGAAGCTGCTCACTTTCACTTTCTAAATTATCACAGTCAAACATATTTTATTTTCAATAATTTAAAAAAAATATTTTTTCAGTAAAACACAGGTTATGTATACTGTAGTAAACACATCTGTATACACTATAGGTATCCGAGCTCAGTGTGGCGAGGGAGATAGTGTAACGCCAAACTAGTGGAAAGAGAATCGCTAAGTCGCTTGTGCATGGCGACCCGTCACCACGGCATGCGTCGCCATGCCAGCAATCAGTTTTACATGCGAGTATAGATGTTTCACGTCAAAAAGCAGTGTTTGACGGATCATATGTCACAAACAAATTATTTCAGTTTGATAGAATAGTCATATTCGAACTGTCTCTCTTTGTTAACCCATTAACGACTAGCGTTGCGGAAACGCCTCACATAACTGTTATAGTTCAAAGGAATATTGTAATCTAATATATCAATATTTTTTCGAAAAATGGCAACAGTGTAGGTGATGAATGAACTACTTGTAAGTTGGTATGAATGTTTGGTCTAGAACTGAAGTTTTTCTCAAACAGTTGATCGTTTTGTGCTAGTGTTCTAAATTTGTCATCTCGCTATGGACTTCCATTTTGTGTAAGTAGAAGTTTTCCATTGTTTTTAATAAGAATTATTGATCTTTTATTTGAATTTGATAGGCAATTGATTCAGTTATTCATTAGTGATCATTTAAACACTTCAAAATTCAATAATCATGTGATTTTGTTGCGCACTTAGAGCGTTGCGAAAATGCAACGCCAGTCCTCATGACTCACACTCGAAGAGGCTCTGCTAATGGCTTACGCAGATGGTTTGAAGTTGGTGAATCTATATTGAAAACCCAGAACCGGCCGAGCTGACGGATAAAGACTCTGCAGATGAAGACGGAGGTGGTCTTGTTAATAATTTGTCTGCAAATCAGTTGAGAGCTGCAGCCGAAATAAGTATTCATCAACAAGACAATACAGCTGATAATGAAATTATTTTCGAAGATCTAGAAGAACCCGAGAAAGAACAACAGCCTGTTGACTCCGTAAAAAAATTGATTACAGCAATATTTCTTGGATAAATGGTGACGTAGTTTCCAATGAAAAGCAGATTCGTCAAAAGGACTATGAAAACTTTAAATGCCTTACTCCTACTGAGATGTTTGAGTTATTTATTGACAATGATATTATATCATTATTAGTTACAGAAACTAGAAGATATAGCCACCAAAAAAGTGTAGAAAATTTTTCAATAGATTCCAATTCTCATATTATCGGGCTACATTATTTTGCCAGGGAAAAAGTTTTACTGGGATAGTAGTGATGATATGGGAAATGGAATGGTAAAATCTGCTATGCGACGTGACCGATTTATTTCAATTTGTCGTCATGTGCATTGTGTGAATAATGATAATCTTGATTTGTCCGATAAATATTGTGAAGTTCGACCACTCATGAACATTTTGAAAAAAAAATTATGTATCACTTC
>WOGR01000354.1:1070-26866 GCA_015342045.1 Leptinotarsa lineolata | reverse complement strand
GAAGTCCAGGGACACCCTGTATATCGTGAGACCAATTTGTTTTCGCCCATTTTGATATTTTGTTCTTACAAGCTCTATAATTAAACCAAGGTTTTAAGATAATTTTCCTTTAACACTACAACCGTAACTAGTATCAATGAATTTCGCCGTCATACTGCTATTTATAACTTAATATTTTGAAAACTATTGAACCAATTTTGATGAAAGTTTTCCTGTTCCCCACCGCGAAGTAAATGTAAGCTATAAAAAAAGAAAGGCCACAATTCGGCTAATGGTTTCGGAGAAATACGAGCGCAAAAATTTTTTGAATTTTTATTATCATACAGTGGATTCCAGGTGAAACTAGCCACTAGGAGGAAGTCATTTGTTCATGTTCATTTGATTTCATATGAATTTATGTTCATATGATTTTTTTCTCAAAATGGACCCAAAAATAACTTCTACTTTATGCACACCACTGTGTAAATCACAAAATTATATTCTAGTGAAATTCTAAATATTAATCTCTACACTATTATTTGCTTAAACGACTGCCAGAAGCCAGAAAACAATTTACTATAATACATTCTTCCAGATTGATGCCTTCTGTCAATAAAAAGTATAAATAGATTTGAAAGAATTGACGTAAATAGTGCAATAAAAAGATTGGACGATAAACGAATCTTTGTCAATGAACGTTAAACTGCGAAAACAATTAATTGAATATTGTCGAGAACCAGACCGTTTGAATGATTGCAAGTATTTTAATTGATTAGTATGCCATGTGTGTTCATTTTGACTAGACACTTGGCATTTCTGTGAAACTACAGTCAACGGTCTGAAGTTCTCCAGACAGTGTGACTAATCTGTGATACTGATAGTGTAAGAAAATGAAAAATATGGTTTCTTCGGAACACTCACTGAGAATGATGTTGATTTTATCTAACCAAGAGCTGAAGACTCATCTACAGAGCTGTGCTGAAGATGGAGAAACCTTTTTTGTTTTTTTTTTTCAGGCAATGATTTATCATCCCAGTCTTGAGTCTGTTTGTATGAAATAGGTTCTGTTCCATATTGAAAGGAGCTAATCATGAGGTTATTGTAAAAACATTCCGAAAATGTTGAGAAAAATTCGTGAAATTTCATTCCAAAGATTGTGGAAAAATTGTTTTTGTGTCAATTCACTAGTATAAAATGTCGAAAGGACAATCTTTCAAATTCATCAAAATATCGGTAGTTTGGTAAGTTTTCTAGAAAAATATCGAACGCGAATAGAAAAACTATTAAATCTACACCAGCATATAGTTCCGAAAAAAATGTCAGTTCAAGTTTCTATATAAAACTTTTACTAAATCAATCTGAAAAAAATTCGAGAAACAAAGCAAATATTTCGATTCTGTTGAAATTCGATAGACATTTCATTTAAAACATTCATTATTTACGGACATAACTCTTGTCGAAGTTCAAGATAATTTTTCATATTGTTTATCGAAGTATCTGATATCTCATGAAGTTACATGATTTATCAGATCAGACGAAAATTTATTGAATCTTGCAATCGATGAAGTTGCTACTGAAGGAGTTAAAAACTTGATTTCTGTCTGTGGCGTATACTACAACTTTTCCTGGAGGGGGGATGGGGGGTGGAATCATAATTTGGCTTTTATTATTGGTATATGTCTTGGGGAGATAATTAACCCCATTACCTCCCTTGTATACGTGCCTGACTCCCGCAAGGAGACAAACCGCGAAATTAGAAATGGGGTTGGGACAAGAAATAGTTCAGGTATTCTCAAACTTCATACTATACTTCTTTTGCAATAGCTGCGAAGTTGATCACTTCCACAAAGTAGGTACTTACACTGAAGAAAAACTAGATACCAGTTTTTTCTCTCCGTAGGTACATCTAGTAGCTGTCAGTTTGATATCTTCCGTGATTGACTTAGTGGAAGGAATACAAAAATTTATTTGTTTGCCAAAACACGAAATCAGAAAAAACAACCTAAAACGTCGCATTATTCTTATCATGACAAAGCCATCTCCCACAATGTATATCAAACAATTGATTATTTATTATTTGAAAGAGAAAGCTTCGAATTGGTGGCTCAATGCCGATATTCTACTTGTTTCTCAATGCTGTTTCTTTCTTTCTATCTTTGAATTTGATTGAAACAGTGTGTGTGAGATATTATATTCGTTTGAAAGACCTATACATATACATAATATAATATAAAAGGTTTTGCTATTCGAAGTTCATTGTAGAAAACGCTCAGAGCAATGGAAATATGAAAAAATATGAATAGGTATCTATAAATGAAAAAGAAACTCTCGAAAAACTCTACGGTACATAAGGAGACGTGAAAGTTGCTATTGTGTTTTTATTTAACTCAGTCAACCAATTTACAGGGCCGTAATTTAAAAGGGAATAATTAAGTCAACTATAATGAAATATTACCGAAAAATCCCGTCGAAGATCCAAAAACCACAACAAAAAACACAGGTCCGTATTTAAAAATTCAAAGATGGGGTGGCCCGAGTCAGATGACACCCTGTATAGAAGATTCATGGATATATTCTGATAGCCACATCAAGTGCCAATAAAATGTGGATAGATTTTCAATATGTCTGCGAATAAAGAAGATACAGGCATAAAAATAATTTGTGATTTTTTGGTTTTTCCTCTATATCTCCAGAACCAAAAGAGCTATATTCGATTTTTTTACATCATTGAGTAGGTCTCTAAAATACGCAACTTTGCCCTGATTCAACTGATACTCTATCTCTTATCGTTTACGTTACGAGATACCCATGTACAGAAACGAATTTGAGTAGCACTGAGTTCGGGTTGAACCGCGTATGTTCGACGTTTGGGCTCCGATTATGTAGCCATTTTCAAGAAGTTGATGTGACTTGACGCCGGGGCCTCAGTCTGCCTACTCCCTAGGTTTCGTCAAGAGTTTTCACTAAGGTCTCAATCTGCCTACTCAGTTCAATCTAAGGAGTAGGTAGATTGATACCTTAGTGAGAACTCGTGACGAAACCTGGGGAGTAGGCAGATTGAGGCCTCAGCGTCAAGTCACATCAACTTCTTGAAAATGGCTCCAAAATCGGAGCCGAAACGTCGAACACTAAAATTCATATGCGGTTCAACACGAACTCAAAGACAACATACCACTGACCGCGGAAATCTATCCGAACACATAAATCAATGAATTTTCTAACAAGATGGAAGGGCTAGATCTATCCCATTATCTGATCACTTCCTTTGATAGGTTAGGGAGGCTGAAATCGAATTCTGAGGAGTTTCTCATGGCTTGTTAGGATAATATCATCCAAGTCTTAGTCTAGCTTAGCCACTTCTCCATTTGCTACTTCAAAAAATAAAAATGTATTGAAACATATTGGAGTGGAAGATTAAATACACTGTCTACTGATATTTTTTGCATACAATAACTACTGAAACGTATGAGGGCGCTGAGGGAAAACTTTTTTATTTCATAATCGACATTTGAAACTGTAATGATAATGATAATAATAACAATATATATAATAATATTCTTCCGGTATAGACGAGATACAAGTGTTGCAACACACTTCAGGGAGTATTGAATCCGTTTTGGGAAACGAGAAGTGCCGAATTTGTTGGAATTATTAGTTTCCCACTCTCAGGTTCATACAAGGTAATAAGACTCTAGGCAGACCACTCTGACCAGATGGTTGCCTAATGATGGGAAATGAATGGTTCCAATGAATTTAGCACTTCTCGTTCCCCACGACGAATTCGATATCTCTCGGAGCAAGGGCAACAATGGTGTATAGTCAATACCGTAAAAGTGGAGTAGATGTTTATTAAGCACTTTTAGTGCCACGTTATGCCGATGGATATAAGCCGAGACCGCATATACTGGACATGCTGGCAGCAAGTATATTAGGGCCTCAGGTGCCTCGTGACAGGCCCTGCACCTTGTGTCAGGAACCTCCATACCCGTACGCGACTGCGGTAGACTAAGGTGTTGAAGATATCATCCTGGCATACTATGATGAACCCTTCAGTTTTCGACTTCAGCCCATTTGACCTGAGGAAACCGAAGGTCAAGTGCTTCGATAAGCCGAGCTATTCAATGCTATTGAAGAGGACCCTATGCATTGACGTATATTTGTGTTGCCGTAGGAGTGAAGTGATCTCTGCGGATTTTAAGTGGGCCTATTGCTGAACGGGTTCTCTCTAGGTGACAGAGTTGTCATCACCTCCTTCAGTGTCGAAAACTTAACCGAGTTAATGAGCCGCTCGGGCAGCTGCCCAAAATAGAAAAGCTCAAATTCCTGCTCTCCCTTGGTTGCGGACCATGCTGAAAAAGGGATCCGAACTACTGATCACTTTTCAGGCTCCATCCAGTACAATGTTGTCATGTAGACACTCCAAATCCAAGAGTCCACGGCTCCCTGTTAACGGGGGAATTACAACTATTGAACGGACGATTTGGGATGCAAACTCCTATGAAGATGCATCATTTTCTGTGTTTTTACGTCGATTTTTCCCAGACGAAATGACAAAATGACTTTGTCTTAGTCATTCCCAAACACAGCTCAGCACTTTTTACACGTAGTTTTTTTTATATTTCATCTAAACTGTATAATAAATTACCCAGTGATTTCAGACTTTACACGATAATGACATTCAAAAAACGCTTGAAACTTCTTCTTAAACTCTGTATGTCGATTTTTGCTAAGCTCTTATAATTGTTCCATCATTGTATTGTATCAAATATCATTGTGTTGGTTAATTTATCTGCTAATCTATAATTGGTTATAACTATATTTGTTTAATCTTTTCTTCAGTTATATTTTTGTAAGGTTGATTTGGAAAACAGCTCACGCTGATAATCCGCCTGTTCATCTAATTTACTTTTATCATTTGTATCTACATTTCTTCCTTTTTTTAGATGAATAAAGTCCATTAATTATCATTATTTGATGCAGTTCCTCCCGTGTCTACTCCACTACTTCAAATGAGTACAGTGAGACTGAAACTGCTAGCATATCTGTTGCACCAACTTTGCTATTCCCCGACAGTTCTGATGATCAGATCTGTCGGAGTTTGTGATGATATTTGCTGCGAAGAGAGTTCTTCATTGCTGTTACCTTTCGTGAGTAGCGTTGTTCCACCCTTAGGTAAGTATACTTTTATCAGACATCCAGATGGTGCAGGATGTTTGCATCTACGAGCTGTAACATCCTCTCTATAATCCCCGGATGATCCTCTTCTGAAATACATGCGTGTACTTTTCCACCACTCTCGAATACTGATGTAGGTCCTTTTCTCCAAAGGCATAAAGTTCAAGATCATCCATATAAAACAAATAAGTGACCTTATGCCTCCGCTTTTCAGAGGTGCCACAGTTATACCCTCGAGAATTTTTGAGTGCAACGGATGATGGCAATAGTGAGATGCAGAAAGAAGGGAACTGAGGAAATCGCCCTGAAATACACCTCTTCTGAAAGTGGCTCACTCTGTCTGGTGAAGCGAGTCCGCCAGAGTGGTATCAGTTGTTCAATGCATCTCACTATTTTGTCGGTACCGCAAGGCATCTGAGCAAATGCAAGATGAGCTCATGCGATGGTGTTATAAATGCTTTGCGGTAATCGATCCAGGCCATAGAGAAGTTACGCTTATACTGTATAGAGTCCTGCATTATACATTTATTGATGAGCAGGTTCTTTTTACATCCAGCTACTCCTCTCTTCGACCCTCTTTGCTCATATATCCGTTCGAATACTTGGTCAACTGCGATGAATATTCATGTGCAGAAGATGCTCGTAAACAACTTATTACACGAATTTAAGCATGTTATCGGTTTGTGGTCCTTAGTAATCGACAAATATCCGTTTTGTTATCAATACTATTCAAAAGTGAAAACTATTATTATTGTAGATAATCGACCATTTGAACCGTTGATTAATATTAAACCATAGTTTGAACAGTCGAATATGGATAATTGACACTTAAACTGCCTATTTTTCATAATCAACGGTTTGAAAAGTGGATTATAAAACAAAACTTATCTGTGGCCCTTCGGCAAAGGGACGTAATTTCAGACATGTAACAAAAATATTCAGTTTTCACTTTTTATATTTCATATTTATACGATACTCGTAGTTGACTTGTGAGAATGAATTTCTATTGTTGTTAAAAATGTTGTTGGGCACTCATCAGAATAATATGAACCTTTTACTTCAAATAACTTCATGAACAGTTTTTTTGTTTAAATAAAGTGATTGTGTGGTACTCAGCGACTAGGAAATATATTTTAGCTCACGACACTGACCGAATAACAGTCATTTTAAATGTTGTAGATAAGACACATAAACCACATAGAGAAGATTGAAACCTCAGGTGTATATGGAAATAAATGTTGGCTTTTCTCATAGATTGGTTTTTCAAGACCGATTAGACAGAAACTTCAACTGTACAGCTGAAACTATCAACAATGAAGAAAATATCAAAAGTTCATCAATTAACATAATGAAAATGAATTCGAATCGTATTACGTCTACACGATTGTGTATCTTGTCATAATGTTGTACGATACGTAATGCATCTATACAACATTATCATAACTTTATTTGCATTTCAGTCCATAATATTTTTCAGTTCTTACAGTGTAGTTCATTTCATATCTCAATCTCACACTCGAATTGTGTTTTCATTACTCATTATATTTACGAAAAAAATTTAAACGGTTGAATCTTTCTATCCCATGTGATTTTTACTAACCGAGTATATAAAAATTTTATAGATTCATTCCACGTATATCAGCAGACGAATTCAGGCTCATCTTGCCCATACCCTATTTGCTCGTCCTGGAAAATTGGAAAGGAGATAGGGATAATTCCAGTTCCGAGCGCAACCATCTTTGTCTACTCCTCCGCAATTTCCCTCTGCGCTTTCCGGGAAAATCCGGGCTCGTGACCGGTCAAGGCCATCGGACCGAAAGAGGAGTTCTCTTCTCATCCATAAGAGTGTGAATTTTACCAAGAAGAAAATAAACATTCATTAATTTGTGTTGTTTCATTTCTCTATAAGTTGATTATGATAAATATTTGTTGTCCAATAGAGGTCATGCATGGGAAAGAAAATTGGAAATAGAATAAGAGCTTTTTGCTTTTGGAAATTATTGCGAAATTGGTGTCTCCGTCAATGTTTTCTAAGAGGAAACACACATCATTTATGTGAAAAATAATTGAAGTGAGAGTTGTCGTCTCTCAAATTCTATCCTGAGATCGTATATTCCACTCTAAAATAGTCGAGATTTTGACCTTGAGGTCTCGAGAATAAACTAGGGATAATATAAATAATAGTGATATTTTGTGAGAGTTTTTATCTAATGGCATTACTCATTGTGATATCAGATCATTTTGATAAATATACCATTTCACCATTTTTGCGGATTTATTTTCGTTTTTATTCTTTTTATGATATTCACATCACAACTCTCCATTTTTATATATCGTACATCATAGAAAGACTGAATAAACAAATTTTGTTTGTGCCGTGAATCGATTAAAAACGTGCATTCTGATACTTATTTTCATTTACATGAAAATGATCTCATATCAAATCTTTCAGACTAATGTTTGAATCATACTGATAATTTTTTTATCGCAACATTCATTTCAGAAAACATATTTTTATTGCAATGGTGCAATAAGTAGTACATGTCACAGTATGGAATACTTTCAAGTCGTCAGCATACATTAGAAAATCGCAGTAGGAGAAACAACTAGATATATCGTTAATATAAATATTGAATAGGAGAGGCCCCAGATGGGAGCTCTGAGGAACTCCGGAAGTAATATTGATGAATCTAGAACTAGACTTTCCCAGTGTGACTGCCTGAGACCTATTTGTGATATACGACTAGAACCATCTAAGCAGATCGCCGTGTATACCGATTTCTGCCAGCTTATCGAGTAGAGTTGCATGATCTATCTTGTCGAATGCCTTGCTGAAATCGGCATAGATGGCGTCAACCTGGTAGCCTTTGTCCATGTTCTTCAAGAGATATTCACTATAGATAAATAGGTTAGTTTCGATGGAGCGATGTTTTATAAATCCATGCTGCTCATTATTGATTAAAGATCCAACATCAAAGTATATGATTGGCTCAAAAAGTTTGGAAATTAAACAGAGTTTCGATATGGGGCGATAGTTTTCATGCAATAACTTATTACCACTTTTGAAGATGGGAACTACAAGTGCAGTTTTCAATATTTTTGGAAAATGGCTTTCTTTGATAGACTTATTGAATGAAATAAATAGGATATGAGACATTTCTCGAGCGCATTGTTTTAAAAAACAGGTGGGTATGTTGTCCACGCCAGGTGCTAAATAGGATATGAGACATTTCTCGAGCGCATTGTTTTAAAAAACAGGTGGGTATGTTGTCCACGCCAGGTGCTGTCTGAGGAAGATCCAGTATCTTTTTCAGAATGATATTTTGAGGGATGTGATATGGACTGAATGAAGAGCTGTCGGCTAATCTATCAGTATCCTGGTTGATTCTTTTCAGTTGCTGGGTTGAATGAAGAAACAAAAAACTCTGAAAAAACGTCACATATCTTCTGCTCGTCTGTTAAAAGTATTATGCCTGGATTCTTTATAGCATTGATTGTGGAGTGACCGCCCTTTTTCGACTTTACAAACTGCCATATTTGTTTAGGATCAGAAATTATTCTGGTTTCTATTTGGTTTATGTAAGTGTTGTAGTCAGAGTCGATCAGAAATTTTGACCCACCTCTCAAAAGTTCAAATGTTAAGTAGACAAGATTGTTACGGTACATTTTCCATTTTTTATGACATATTTGACGTATTTGAAATTGAATTTTTTTGCTGCGTCTTTACATTCTTTCAAAAGTGTTTTGATGTGGCTTGTTGAATGCTTGTTGATGAACAGCTGGTTGGTTATCTATCCCCCGCTTAGCTTTAATGACTGCTAAAATGTCGTCTTTTTTCTTTTTGTGAGGTAGTTGTATGATGATAGGTTTAATTTTGTTTGGTATACGTGTGATTGCCCTAAAAATATGGTCAATGTCTGTGTGAGTGATTAGATACTGGATGTCTTCTCCAATAGTTTCAACAATGGGGAGCAAATTCTCACCGGTTTTTTCTGGAATGGCTTGGATTTCCAAATTTTCAGAACAGGCCTGTTACTCTAAGGCTTCTACCCGGCTATTCAATGACTGAACTTCTTTTTTAAAGCAGGCATTTTCTTCAGTAATTTTTTCCATTCTGCTATTTATCTCTTCAATAATTGTTTAGAAATCCGAAATGTGATCACTGCAGAACTGAACGGCTATCATGACCTCTTTATGTTGTTTCTTCATATCTTGCATCTCGAATTGTATGTTCTGAAGTATTTTCAACGTGAGTGAAGGATTTTCTGTTCCTGATTCCTCCTGCTCTTCTCCATCTGGAATTACGATAGACGAGTTGCCAGGATCAGCTGAGGACCGGCAGTCAGGCAGATCCATACTGCGCCTGACAAGCGGAAGTTATTCAACATCTGCTTAGTTAGTCCAACGCATTTTCCATGGTAATAATATAGACAACTGCCGCCACACATCAACCCGGGCATCTTAGTTGTTATTGACGAGGTACAGGTGTTACAGATCATGGTCTGGCTCACTGACTAACGATCAGCCCACGAAGATGACTTTTTATTATTTAGAACTCTTTATGTCTCTGTTTTGTTGAGTTTTTGATTCTCGAAATATTAATTTTCGATTATGATTGAATGCTCTGCCGTATTAGATAACTGGTAAACACTTTACACGATTCTGCGTCCGCAAAATAACTAGTCCCTGGCGAAAAAACAAAAATTTTTGGCCATGGTTTACTGCAGAAAAAGGCAATTTCCTAGGACAACCGAAAAACTCGTGTCGCTTACCTATGAATAAAGCCAATTTTAAGCAAAAAAAAAACGTGTTTTTATCCTCAGGCCCGGGGCTTTTCAGCCCATTTATCTACAAAACAGAATAATAACGAAAAAGGGATATATAACGAAGGCCTTAGCTACTGACAACGAGGAGCAGAGACAGCTCGTCATGGCTTATGAGAATGTGAAGCATTGGATCACAAAAGGCAAACAATTTATGGGCAACCCGAAGCAGCTCCAAAAGAATATAACAAACATGCAACAAAAGACCCTTACATATTAGTACGTGGAATGGAAAACAAAGGAAAAACCTCAATGTGCCCATAAAGCTGCAGTGCTTCTCAGAGAAATGGAAGAATTGGACAAACCACACGGCATTTTAAACAGAAAAAAAGTTGGTTTACTCACCCAAAGTGGAATTTTTCCAGTCACTCTTCGGTAACATCATTTTATGACGGTCCAAATCCATATCGAAATCCTCATCGTCTCCTATTGTAACGTCACTGAGATCGAAGTCGTCGTGGTGATTCGAAAAATTTGATAATATGTTTCCGACATGGTGTTCATCCACGGTGAAATTGAGGGCTCGACCCTTCGGTTCTTCCTTCGAGAAGGCTGAGTTTTGAACAGTGTTCAGTTCTGAGGATGGGTTAGGACTCGGCCTGAAAACGTTGTATGAATCCTCGGCCAACATATCCAAAGATTTGGGCCTTGGTAGAGGGGCTGTCGTCTGTGTTATCACCTCTTGGCTAGTGGACAGTCTTTCGATTTCTGCAAACAGATGAAAAAAACTAGGTAAAGTGAAATATCGAATATTCTGCATTCAATCTTACAGGCCTAATAACTTTTGTTGAATGAGATGAACATAAATGTGAACATAGTTTGTTTTTGATGAAACAATGAAACACTCCATGTATTATTACAAATTCACATCGAACTGAAATACTTGATATTATTTCGTGTACGAATATCCTGTTACTGATTTTCTAATATTTTAAAATTTACATCTTCTGTGCGTTGGCATATGTGTATTTTTTTAAATTCATAATTTATAATCGCGGTCGGTTTTGCAAAAAGATTGTTATTGAATATCTTGTTGAAGACCCAACAGATGGATTGGTAACAGATCAATTCGATGACCAGATGTTTCTCCAGATTTGATGCCACTCTACTTCCCCTTTTGCATCAGATGATATTTCAAAACGTAGAGTCACCAATCATGTCATGAAGGCATACCAAATACGACAAAAGTTACTTACCGTCGATTTCAGACCTATGTCATCGCATATGGCAATTCGATTTAGAACAATTTCTATATGTCAACTTATTTTGTTATGGTTTTATTCGTTTTTTCACAAATTCTAATCTATGGTTGATTCTGAATATTTCATCTCATGAATGAGTTCCTCAAACTTCAATATTTTTAAGAAAAGTAATGCAACTTCTAACGCTTGATTTTCTACATATAAATCCTTATCAGTTTTTCCATAATAAAAATACAATTTAGTTTGTTCGTGAAGCACCTATTTTGAAAGAAATTTCAATATATAAATGGCTTTTATATCATTTTGAAAGTATATGGAAAATAACCATCTCATCAAGTGTTTTATATTATTTTTTATGATAACATTTAATGATATCATGACTAACAATTCATCTATACAAGAAGAGTAAATGTCCAACTTTGATTCAATCTTTTTTGTGTTTTCAAACTTCTTGGAACAATAAAGTTCTGTAAATTTCTTCAAAATCACTGTAACCGAACAAGTGTCGATTTCAAAAAAATACATTGTGGTGTACGATAATGAAATTAGACAAAGAAAACACTTCCAACAAGAAGTTGATTTCGGGAGAGTTGAGAAACACAAATATCTAAGCCTACTCTTTGAATGTAATATGAAGTTAATTTGAATAAAAAATCAAAACCGAATCGACATAGAAAATTGCGGGGCCGGGTAATTTAAAAGGAAAAAGGCACTGTCTTTGAGACACTAACAGATTTTCTAATACATCTTTACTCGCTCTACCCAAAAATCCAATTCACAAGGGAACGAGAAACCCAAAGGACATAAGCTAGACACTGCAGATAATGTGTTATAATGGCACAGACGAAGCAAGTCCTCTCAGGCATTACAAGGAAATTCCAAAATGAAGCAAGCCGAGAAGGTCTGAGAATTAATGCGACCACGATCAAATGTAATGAGCTAGAAAAAATCCTGAAGACAGGAAATATCAATTTAGAAATTGGGGAGCAGGAGAATAGGCAAAATATATAGATAAAAAAGAGTTGAAAGTTAGAAATATTCAGCAACGCCAGGGGTACACCGGATTCCGTGTAGCTACGGGTTGGTCTACATTGGAACCACGAAATGAAGTATTGAGAAAGGTTGGAGATTTGCCTCTCTTTTATAGATACTTTCACTAGAAGTACTCAAGTGACTTGGCACACATTTGATTTCACAAAGAGCGGTACATATCAGAAATACGCGACGGACTGCTCATCGTTTTGAGGTTCAACTCAGTACACCTCGAACTTCACTGTTCATGAACTCTTCCAGTTGGAGAACTGCGTTTATGTGGAATAAACTTCATGAGAACGTTCTTTCAAATGGATTCAATCCTCAGCGATTCAAATCCAATATGAATCGCTACTTTCGCACAGGCACCGCTTTAAGAGCGCCTTAAGGATTTTCCTGTAGTGCTTGTGTTTTTTCCGTAAAAAAATACCGTTTGTGAGTTCATTCAAGTCGCTTTCTCAGCGTTCTACTCCCAAAAATGCAAGATTAATTTTCTTGATAATTTTACAACAAAAAATTTTTATAATGACCTCTATTGCTCGCGAAATCATAACGTTTCTATCCGGCACGATATCAATGTCGATTTTTCACATCTTCATAACAAAGCCGTGACAAAAGTGTGTACAAAAATTCTGCTCACTAGGAATTTTTCCGCAGATTGGGATTCAAAATGCCTAAAATGATTGGACTATAGAATGAAAATTCAACAAGGATCTACATTATGTGATTGCCTGAGGCTGAAGAAGAAGTACCTGCTCCAATGCGGATAAACAACACCTGAAATCACGAATTTTCGACGTTGCCACAGATGTTAACCGCACTAAAATTTCAAATAGCACAGGTCACCGACAAAATTGATGCTATTGGTGTGTATATAACTTTTGACCTGATGGAATTTTTCTGCAAAGTCTAAAAAAAAATTGGAAACTTAAAATTCATTTAAAACCGACTATCGATCTTTAGAACATATCGTTTAACATCTAACAAATCAACAACTCTCTTCATTATACAACTTGAAACTCTAATATCACTCCAAAGTTATTTCACTTGGTTCACTTTTGACTATAGCTTGCGACGGTTCTCGCACTTGTCTAACAAATGTTAGGTGAGTTATGAGTATTTATTATTGCCTTATATTAATTTTATTGATATCATGTTTATTTATATCATATTTAACACCAATATTCCAGATGACGTTTACAAAAACCGAACGCCATTCACATACATATCGCGTTTCTTATGAATATATAATTGAAAAATACTCCGTTTGTATTCAGTTAGAAATGTATATTTTGTTCACATGATGAATCAATTAATACCCAACTTACCGCTAGATTAAAACTCTTGGCAACACAGAAAAATTTCGAACCTTAGAAACCTGACCTACTTATTTGCGACCCCGAATTCTTTTCCAGAACAAAACATCCAATTATCTTGATGGAACTTGTCTCATACAGAATCGCTGGCAGTTTGCGAGGACTGACCACAGGCGCCCGACAAATTTGCCCGGGGGCGCAGGAAATAAAGAGCACCGTATAGAAGTAAACAACAAGTAAATTCAATCCTGGTCGGCGTCTTTGATATATGGTGTCAAGATTTTATTTTTTGCCAGGCTGTGCGGCGTGTAGTGCGGTAGGAGGGTACGGGCTAGAGCTATTCTTGGCTCACTTGCTCTCACGCCTCAGATACTCAGGCTGAGAGTAAAATAAGAGATGGAGATCTTAACTCAAATATGGCGTAGAGTGAAGTTACTTGTATTTACTTCTATACGGTGTAAAGAGAAATGTATTCGAGGCAGAGCTACGGAATTTTACACGAGCCGAGCCGCATTGTTTTGAGCCCGAGCCGAAGAGAATCAAGCTGAGCCGATTAATTTTTTTTTCGAACCCTGAGAGGGTCTTGAACCCTTTTTACCCCTAGGAAGTCTAGCTCCCTTTTTCCCCGGGCATTGATAAATTACTATTTTTTATGAATGAATGATAATAACTCGGGTTGCTTCGATACGGCTCGTAGCTGTGCAAAATTAGCAATTCACGTTAGATTTGAATCGCTGGAGATTGAATTCATTTGGAAAAACGTTCTAAGGAAATTTATTCCACATAAACGCAGTTCTCCAAATGAAAGAGTTTTTGAACAGTGAAGTTCGAGGTATACTGAGTTGAACCTCAAAACGATAAACAGCCACAGTCTGTCGCGTATTTCTGATATGTACCTCTTTTGGTGGAATCAAATGTGCCAAGTCACTTGAACACCTCCCGTAACAGTATCTATAAAAGAGAGACAAATCTCCATTCTTTCTTCGATATTCCGGACTATCAAGGTTGCAAATGATGTTAGCGTCTTCAATCAAGCAGATGGATCTTTTCTGAATGGAATTCAGCAGCTTCAGGATATGCTTAGGGATGGAGCTCCATACATAAAAACAATACTCCAAAGAAGGTCTGATCTGAGCTTTATAAAGCATCAAAAGTTGCTGAGTTTTGTACAGTTTTCTGGTTCGGAATAGTGTTGCAAGCTTTTAAGGAGCAGCCCTTGCAATTCCAGCACCATGATTGTACCAAGACATATTAGTGTCCATTTTGAAACCCAACAAACTTATCGGAGCAGGAAGCGGAATTGCCTGTCCTGACATTATCATATCCGGTTTAGAGACATTCATCTTTTTGGAGAAAACCGATGCCTGGTTTCTCGTGGCATTGAGTTAAACCTCATTACTTCCACCCCAATTCGAAAATACCTCTAGATCCTCATTGAGATATGCAATCTCCTGCTGCCGGTGAAGATGTGCTTGCTGATATCCAAATGGAATGACGAGACAAGTGTGCTGTCGTCAGCAAAGCAATATATTCAAGTAAAAGAATAACCATGACTGATAAATCGGCGTATCAGAAGTATAAGCATAAGCTGTTCGTTAAAGTTCTTCTCCAACATTACTATTCCACTAAGATCCAATGTTTCAAGTATGATCTACAACAGGTTATGGACCCAGAAACACATTAGTGAAATATCGGTAAATTGAGTTTAAGTGAGAAATAAACTTGTTTATCAGGTAACATCTTGTGCCTCATTGTCACTGAATTGCGGATTTCATAGTTTTCAACACTGTTGAAGATGTAGATTCCGAAGCTGATTGACTTGATTGGAAATTTCGGATAAAAATCTAGCTGCATAAACACATTGCATTGAACGCTATTTTGGGTACAGTTGAACGTGCAGTCAGACTAGCAGAGATAGCAGATGAAGATATTAAAGAAATATGTGGATGTTTGATGCAGTCTGGTAACAGACTTGAATACACCGCCCATAATCACATTGTTTCTAGTATGAGTGCATAAGTCAAGCTACTGATAAACATGTGTGATAGTTCAAAGGGCGTGTGGAATAAGCTTTTCAGTATCTCTGAGCAAAGAATCAAACAAAGACAGAACAGGCTATTCAACAAACTCTTTGTAATCAGAGAAAAGGATCCTAAGCATAGCTGAACAAATGGCACAACTTGAAAAATTTTTGATAGAACTTTAAGACAAAACTTGGAAATAAGACGAAGTGGAGTTGCCAGATTCATTATTCATTGAAAAAGTACTCAATACTTTGCCTCAAGATTTTTTTGAATTCTCAAATGCATAGGAGTCTATTACTTCGTGAAAGATTATGCATCGAGGAAATGAGACCTCAAGAACGAGAAGATGCTAACGATGGTTCCACAAAAACAGCATTAGTAGCTTCGAAGAGTGTTCAAAACCGATTTCCAACAATACCCTGCACTGAACTAATGTTACTTCAGTACAAGGTTCATTATTGGTTTATACGTAATGCATATCCGTGTAATTTTTTCTGATAATACTGCAGAAGTTCAGTTAGCCGCCAGCAATAACTTGCAAATTTAGCACGAACGTCTCTGTCTTCGAAATGAGAGACATGTTATGGATTTTCTGAAAAGAAGAGGAATCGATGTTAAAGCTGATGCAGAATTTTGTGATGCCTGTATGTATAGTCGACATCATTGACTATCTTCTGATCACAACATGAATAGAGCCAGTAAACCTGAAGAACTATTTAATGATGATGTTTGTGGACCAGAGACTATGAAATTGATTGGTGGTGCATGATTTTTCGTTGTTTTCAAGGATGATTTTAGTAAATTTTGCTTTGTTCATTTCCTCAAAGAAAATCATGAGGTAAAAGACAATCTGGAAGAATTTCTGTCGAAATCAAAAATAGCTAGATACAGTACAGGAGTTATCAACTGATGGTGATAAAGAATTCCACAATATGGATATGAAGAAGATAATCACAAAGTATGGTTCACATAATCGAATCACCATGCTTTACACAACTGAACAAAATAAGCCTGCAGAAAGGGAAAACCAAACTCTTGTTGAAGCTGCACGGACCATGTTACATGCAAAAAATCGTCCTGAATATATTTGCACAAAAATGGTCGATACTGTTGCATTCGTTTCAAACAGAACTAGTCCCATATTAACAGAGGGTATGACACTTATAATGATTCGGGCAGGAAAACAGCTCCCGTGGATCACTTGAAAATATTCAGGACAGAAAGTTTCGTCTATGTTACGAAACAGAAACGTTACAAATGGAAAAGGAAAAGTAAGAAAGGTTATCTGGTTGGATATATTGAAGATAATTATGGATATAGAATGTGGATACCTCAAGTCGTGATGTTATTTCAGAAAAAGAAATATTTTTGTCAAAGAAAGCACTGTTATATTTGAAAACACTGTCGCAAGTGCAATCAGTATTGATTGGAAAAAGTTCTGTTTCAAGTAAAATGCGATCAGAAACAAGCGTTAGTTGATCGCACTGTTCTTTGAAGTAGATATGAGGCTTTTGCTATGATTGCTGTTGAAGAACCCAATACTGTTGACGAAGCCTTCTCATTTGATGAATCTAAGATGTGCAGAAAAGCAGTGGACGAAGAAACGCATTCGCTAGTGTGAAATGGCACCTGGATATCAGTGTAGATGCCTATCAAGAGAAAAATCATAAAAAATAGTTGGATACTCGTCACAGTTGAAGAAAACCCATAAGGATATATTAGATTTGGAGCAAGGTTAGTTGTAAAAGGTTTCTCTCAAAAAGGTGTTATCGAATTTTATGCTACTTTTGTACCAGTTGCTTGATTCGATACTATAAGAACCGTTTTATGAACGGATGTTTCCGAAAATTTGCATTTGTTTCAATTTTATGTTGAGATGGCCTTCAACACAATTTACTAGACGAAGAAAATTGGATTGCAGCAAAATTCATCGGATGCGTATTTATTCATCAGAGAACAACCGAATGAATTATTTGTTCTAATTTATGTTGACAACTGATTAGTATTGGCAACTGCCTTAAAAAGCAATGAAAATTTCTTCAATGAATTGAAAGCTGAGTTTCAGATGACTTGATGCACAGCAAGAAGATATCGTGAGATTTAAACGAATGAATCAAGATGAGATGTGTTCCTTAGCCAGGAATTAAATATTGAAATACTTTTACAGAACTTCAATTTATGTTAGTGTCATCCTGTCAAAACACTAATTGAGAAATGCCTTATTCACGATGAGTTTCGAGTTGATTAGATTATTCAAAATATTGGGAAAATTGTAGTTTATGGGATACTCGCAGATTTTCGCGATTTTTTCAGGAATGATACTACATGATGGTAGGAGTTCAGAACATTTTTTATTTTTAGTCGGTCTCAATTAGTTTTCGAGATATAGCCCATTAAAGTTTGTATGATGCCATATTTCACCTTCTTCTTTATATCAATAAACAATTGCAAATCACATATTTTTCTTTCAATACATCTTTTTCCGTATCATCACACCTTTTTATATCCCTTTTCATTCACTTTTTACTAAGTTTCATGAAATTAGATTGAAAATTCCATAATTTGTCAGGTGCTCAGGTACACAACATAAACCACTTTTTGTAATGTCAGTGTCAGTGTCGAGTGGCGTAGGTGAGTATGTTCCAATAAGCGCTCACAACGAACACGAATGCAATTTTTATCGTTCAACATCTAACCTGACCTTCGAATTATGAAAGAAACGTATTTTCAAATATTTAATTAAAAAAAAATATCTATCCTCAACACCTAACCTAACCTCCGAATTCTAAAACGAACGTTTTTTCAAATAATTATTTTTAAAAAACTATATATCCTCAACATCTACCCTGACCTACGAATTCTAAAAGGAACGTATTTTCGAATATTTTTTTTTGTAGAAACTATCTATCCTCAACATCTAACCTGACCTCCGAATTCTAAAATGAACGTATTTTCAAATAACACCTAATAACACCTTACCTAACCTCTGAATTCTATAACGAACGTATTTTTCAAATGATTAATTTTGAAAAATATCTTTCCTCAACACCTAACTTAACTTCCGAATTCTAAAACGAACGTATTTTCAAATAATTGATTTTAAAAACTTATATATCCTCAACATCTAACCTGACCTCCAAATTCTAAAAGGAACGTATTTTCAAATAATTAAATAAAAAAAATATCTATCCTCAACACCTAAGCTAACCTCCAAATTCTAAAACGAACGTATTTTCAAATAATCAATTTTAAAAAACTAATTATCTCCAACATCTAACCTGACTCCCGAATTCTAAAAGAAACGTATTTTCGAATATTTGTTTTTTGTAAAAACTATCTATCCTCAACATCTAACCTGACCTCCGAATTCTAAAACGAACGTATTTTCAAATAATTAAATAAAAAAAATATCTATCCTCAACACCTAACCTAACCTCCGAATTCTAAAACGAACATATTTTCAAATAATCAATTTTAAAAAACTAATTATCTTCAACATCTAACCTGACTACCGAATTCTAAAAGAAACGTATTTTCGAATGTTTAACTTTGAAAAACACGTTAGAGATGGAAATATTTAAAAAAAAGCGATGAATATATGAAGAACAACGTTTTATCGCAACTGACGTTTCTATATTGCGTTCGTGAGCATGATCGTTGTGAGCGCGTAGTGGAACGCATCCGCCTGCGCCACAGTTGAACAAAAGGTCACATCAATTTACAAAAAGTGATTTATGTTGTGTACCTAAGCACCTGACAAATTATGGAATTTTCAATCTAATTTCTAGAAACTTGGCAAAAAGTGAATGGCAATGGATAGAAAAAGGTGTCATGATATGGAAAAAGATGTGTTGGATTGAAAATATGTGATTTGCAATCGTTTAATACTGTGAAGAAAAAGGTGAAATATAACATCAAACAAACTTTGAGAGGCTATATCTCGAAAACTAATTGAGACCGACTAAAAATGAAAAATTTTCTGAACTCCTACCATCATGAAGTATCATTCCTTCAGAAATCACGAAAATCCGTGAGTATACCATAAACTACAAAATATTCGCTGTAGGCAATCTCACTTATCTATAAATAGCTACAAGGCCTAATATTGCTCTTTGCTGTTCACTTCGTAACACAATTAGTGTCGAAATCGAAGTATCGTCACTGAGAGATAGTGAAAAGAGTATTGCAATACCTTCGAGGGACAACTGACTTTAGCATCAGTTATGAAGCTGATACACGTTCTCTTCAAGTCTACATTGATTCCAATTATGCAGGTGATTCATCTTCGCGAAAATCAACTCCTGAATTCTATAAGGTTGGGTCGAAGTGCACTACCATGGTTGCTAGTCATAAACAACGGTCGGTTTCATTATCAACGATGGAGGCGGAGTACATTGCAGCAAGTGAAGCCGCTAAAGAAGTTACCTTGTTGAATTGTTCGATTGAATAAATCTATACATGTGTGAAGACCACACCGATATTATGGATTGACAACGTTTGATACCATTTTATCAGAGAAAAATTACGCGATATATTTCAAGTACAACATATTATAGCAGGAGAGAATCAAATAGCGGACATTCCCGCCAAACTACTGAGCAGAACTCGTTTTGGAAAAGACCATTGAAAGACTCGCTGCACTTCAGTTCAAGGGGAAGTGTTGGAACATGAACTAAATTGCAAATTATCCTCACCCTGTATAGTTTTATGTGGTTGCTGAATGTTGTTATTGAAAAGTTCAGTTGGTCTATCATTTTTGATTTTGAGTTTGATTGTCACGTGTAATTTTGTAATTCTCAAAGTCATTGAAGTTCTACTTCAAATTTGTTGTTTCACTACGATCCACAGTTACAAATATAATCTAAAACAGATTTAAATGGCGTTTGATTCGAATGAATTGAATAGATATTTACTGAGATATCACAGTTTGAAATATAGTCATAAGATCGGACAAAACTTTTTGAACAATGTAATATTACAATCATGTTTCAATTGGAGTCGTGGAAAGTTTTTCTTCCAAACGTTCTAATGAAGTGAGATATAGAAATTAGTTCATTTAACTTCATACTCATTTTGATATTTATGTGTCACAATTTATTTCTTGAAGATGTAGGTTTCATTTTGAAAATGAATCTCTATGGAATATTTCTGTGATAATATCGTTCTCAACATAACCTAGTCTGTGTATTAGTTCTGAAATACACTTCTGTTGAGCATATATTTGAGGAGATATTCAAATAGGTCCTAGGGGTACCCAACCTCTTTTCCAGAAAAAAATTTATATATCTCCTGAGTGATATGAATATATACAGTGTGTAAAAGCCAAATGGAATAAATTCATTATTTCGGTTACTATGCATATTTCAAAAAAATCACGAAACACGTCAATTTTGAATTATAATTTGACATACTACAACGGAAAAGTGCCACCCTTTCCTTCCACCCCCTTCGAATGACAGGTACAACCCCTCAATTTTTTAATAGAAAATATAGGTTTGTGATATATCGTTTGGAAGGTCTCTTCATTCTCAATTCAAAAATGATATTGCTCTCGAGTTTATTGTAACAATTGAGAAAAAATAAATTAGAATCATGTGGTTACCGGAATTCGAATAAATACACTCAAAACTTATTGCAATATACTCAAAACTCATTTCATGTTGAGGTATTGATAATAAGAAAGTAAGATGAAACCATTGTAATGTTCTTTCCATATGGTATCCTCTAAAAAACTGTAAATAATTTACGTGGCAACGTTAGTTCCAAATGCCTTGTCAAACTGTTTTGAATGTTAAAATACTGATTGTCAGTATTTTAATTTGCCTTTGAAGTTCGTTAACTTCGAATCTGAAAAATGGTTAGATTAACGGAAATGCATAAAATAACAATGTTACAAATGACTGGTTACGAAGATAGAACCTGGTCACAACAGGAAGTAGCTCGCCTATTTCATGAAAAGTTTCCTTATTTACCGCCCATATCTCAAGGAACAATATGCAAAAGAGAAGCAGTTTTGTGAGCTTGGTCATATGGGGCAGATAAAAAAGCATTGGCAGCAATGAGTTGAACTTGAATTAGATATGATGCTTAATTTTGAGGAAAACTCACATACATCAAGTAAACAGGCATCCATTACATTAAATGTTAGCCATACATCGATAGTAAACATATCAAAAGGAAATAAAATGCATCCAAAATGGTACCTATTCAGGAGCTCATGAAAGACAATTTTGATAGAGAAACTCAATTTTGTGAGTGAATGATGGACATGTTGGAAAACAATATCATTTAATCAGAAGACGTTATGTTTTCCAATAAATGTACTTTTTCTCTATACGGTCATGATAATTGGCAAAATTGCCGCTACTGGTCAACGGAAAATCCTCACTGGATGAGAGAAGAATACACGCAATACCCTCAAAAGGTTAATGTTTGGGGAGGGATTGTAGAAAACCATATCATTGGTCCCTCTTTCATTGAGGGCAACTCAAATGGCGATAATTATTTGGCACTACTTCAAAATGATGTCATTCCAAGTTTAGGAAATTCATATCCTGATCCAGGAAACCCTCAAGTTCCAGTGAATACGATATGGTGTCAGTAGGATGGAGCACCACTACATCATCAAGTTATTCTCTGGCAATACCCCGTTACAACATTTCCCAATCGGTGGATAGGGAGGCGAAGATCAATTGAATGGCCAGCGCGATCACCTGATCTTTCATAATTAGGATATATAATCATCAATGTGTACAACCTTCAGATTTGAAATAATAATTTACATTTTACATGTTTCGGGATTTTTTTTAATATCTACAGTAACCGAAATAATGAATTTATTCCATTCGGCTTTGACACACTGTATACATTTTCAAAGCAAGAAATAAAAGTCTCATTAATGCATGATAAGAGGAACTCAACTCATAGATCCAAATTATTTTCAGAACGAGATGTCACATAAATATACACAATATATAAATATAATGAATAATAGAATTTGAAGTATACATCTTAAAATTAAATAAATAGTTTCAAATTATCATTCGCTAGTTATTGGTCGAAGAGTAATAGTAAATTGTGACTAATGAGAGTCCACGTCCAACGTTACTCAGCAGAAGCGTAAATTTAACAGCAAATTTCAGGACGGCAAAATAGAACAATTATCAGAAAAGTGTTCCACTTATTCAAAAACCCATGGGCGTCGCATAATGTTGGGACCTATCCAAATCATGTTCAGAAACCCAAAACGATAGAAACGAACTCCCAACCTTCAAACCACGTCAAACCAGAATGAATAAATCCGTTAACGACGGGTGGTTCGGCATTCGAAAATAGGTCAATAAATAAAACTGATCTAGAAGATCTTTTGACGTTTGTTGCAGTAACCCACTTCAACACTGCAAGCCGGATGCAATACAGAGATACGTTTGTGTGTCTTTAAGTATATTCTAAAATTAAACTGAATCCACGTTAATCAGTTCATCAAAATAACTTCCTCAGTGTTATATGGAAAACCAACGACGTTCTGTCATGCTTGGGAACGAATGAAATTTGATGAAATGACGGATATACTTACCACCTCCAGTCTAGAATGTCTTTCACATAATAAATAATAACTGTTAAACCTAATTGTACAGATGATGACTTCTGGTATATTTTGAGATAACAGTAAGTATACAATATTGCTTCTAGGAAAGTAGGTTGTTTATAAATATGTTAATTATTGGCATTTTATGAAAACAAGTTTTACAGGGGTCATTTAGTTAGTTGTTTAGAAAATTTGAAGAATTCTTTGAATTACCTAGAAAAGTCATATACAAAACCTGGATATTCATTTATTTATGCTTATTTATTGAGTCATTGGGACTAATTTCCACCATTCACGAAAATACCAGAGTTGAAAATCATTCAAGTAGTTGTATTGATAATATTCTTACAAACATTGACGATGGATCATATAAAACAGGGGTAGTTGACCCCTGCCTTTCTGATCATTACGGTCAGTTCATAATTTTAAGAAATAATAATTCAGAAAGGAATCTCATACCCCTACAAGATGTTTCACCCAAAATGGTCTGAAGAAAGCTAAACAGTATTTAGATGAAATAAAATGGGACATCTTCAATGCTCACAGTTCCATAGAGGACATGACCAGTTCTCTACCAAGTTGTTATAGAACTCTAATACAGAAATATTTTCCTATAAAGACCTTACCTTCCAAATTTAAACCAGCGACAAGCTGGATCAACGATCACCTTAGAAATTTAAAAAATAAAGTTCAGGTGCTGAAAATTAGGTATTTGGTTACAAAAGATCCCAGGCACAAACACGCATTTCTAACCTTAAATGGAGAATATCAGAAAGAAGTTCTATCAAGTAAACATAAAGCTTATGATGATTTTATTTTAAACTCTCATAATAAAATTCGTGATGGGTAGAAACTACTCAACCTTGAAATGAATAAAATAAAAACTAACAGACACGATCATAAAATTACTGCTGATGAATTCAATTCATACTTTTCCAACGTGGGTTCAAGCCTTATGAAAAAACTTTCAACGAATAATTCACTTGCTAGCTCTGACAAACCAAAAAATGCTGGATCATTTTTTTTAGAACCTATCACATACATTGGTGTTGCTAATGCAATTTCTGACTTAAAAAATTTCAATTCATTTGATATATACAATCTGAATAGTAAACTGATGAAAGAAACTGCTTCAAATATCATAGAACCTCTCACCTGTTTATTAAATACATGCATAGAGAAAGGTCAGTTTACTGATGAATTTGAAATTGCTAGAGTTCTTCCTATCTTCAAGAAAGGTGATATTGACGATATTGAAAACTATAGACCCATATCAATAATTCTCATCTTTGGAGAAATTTTATTAAAAAATAGACTTTATACATATTTCTCTAATAAAAACCTATTCAATCCAAATCAATATGGCTTCATGAAGTCATCCTCAACTACACAAGCTCTAAAAAATGTAGTGGAATGTATTATAAATGATTTTGAGGGAAAAAAACATACAGCGGCTGCTCTGTGCGATCTGAGTAAAGCATTCGACTGCGTGTCGCATTCTATTCTGGTTCAAAAATTGGAGGATTATGGCGTAAGGGGGATTGTCCTCTCTCTCTTCAAATTCTACTTATCAAACAGACAACAATGTGTTTCCTTAGATTATAATAATACATCAGACTTGTTAAAAATTCAATGCTGGGCTCAGTGCTGGGTCCTCTTTTATTTATCATTACCTATATGAATCCGTATGGTTGCATTGCATTTGCATATGACATAACCATCATAAACTCTCACAACCTAGCCACTGAGCTGGAAAAGGACATAAAAAAAGTACAAGGAAAAGCAGAAACTTGGTTTAGGAATGATAATTTAATGTTAAATAAAAATGAAACACAAACAATTATCTTTTCCTTAAGCGCTAACGTGTCTGCACATGTCAACACAAAATTTTTGGGTGTCTATCTGGATGATAAGTTGAGCTGGTCTGTTCACATTGACCAACTTTGCCTAAAAATTTCCAAATACCGGTTCCTGCTTACGAAATTGAAACATATTCTCAGTTTACATGCTTTATCAACAGCATATCATGCTTTCTTCCATGCACAGTTATCGTATTGCACAATCCTCCAGGGTAATAGTGCCCACTCTAATAAAGTATTTATAATCCAAGAAAAAGGCAATTAGAATTATCTCTGGTGCGGGATACATAGATTTATGTAAATCCCTTTTCTCATCCTTAAAAGTTATGACTCTACCTAGCATTTATATATATCACTCCTTATTGGAAATACATGATAAGAAAAATGATTATGCACTAAATGCTGACTTTCACAGATTTAGCACTCGTAGTTGTCAATTAATTAGACCACACAAATTTAGACTCTAAAGGTCAAAGAACAATCTGATCGATGTTAATTTTTATAACTTGCTACCTTTTTGGGTCAAAGAGCTACATTCCCAAAAATTCAAAAAAACCATGGAAAGTTATTTAACTGCTAACGTTTTCTATTCTATGAAGGAATATATCGATCACGTGCCTGCCCTGTTACTTGTGGAATGAGAGACCAGTTCTGTATTAAGATCACTTACACATTAAGATCACTTACACTTTATTGTCGCATATTCTCCTTTCCATCTTGAAATATTTTAATGCTCTTATTTAAACTTTTATTTAAATTTTTATGGACACTGTCATTGTTTTATTATTGTGTTTTTTT
>WOGR01000353.1:0-26873 GCA_015342045.1 Leptinotarsa lineolata | reverse complement strand
ATCAGCACAAACTCCGACAGATCTGGTCATTGGAACTGTCGGGGAAGAACAAAGTTGCTGCAACAAATATGCTTGCCGTTCCAATCTTACTCTACTCCTTTGGAGTAGTGAAGTGGACTCGAGAGGAGCTGTATCAACTTGACGTAAAGACCAAAAAAATGATGCATCTCCATAAGAGTTTGCATCCAAAAACGTTCGTTCCACGGTTGTACTTTCCCGACAAGAGAGAGACCGTGTACTTTTGAGTTTAGAGTGTCTACCATGACAGAATGATACTGGATGTAGCCTCTAAAGTCGTCAGGAGTTCAGATACCCTTCTCTGCATGGTCCATGACCATGAGAGAGCAGGAATTGGAGCATTTCTCTTTAGGGCAGCTGCCCGAGCAGCTGATGGACTCGATTTAGTTTTCGACACTGAAAGAGGTGATAACAACTCCGTCATCGAGTTGAAATCCGTTCAGCAAAAGGCTCATATAAAAGTCGCAGAGATCACCTCACTTCTGCGGCAACACAAGGATAAGCCAATGCAAGGGGGCTTCTTCAATAACATCGAAGACCTTGGCTTATCAAAGCGCCTGACTTTCGCTTTCCTCAGATCAAGTGGGCTGAAATCGGAAACTGAGGGGTTCATCGTGGTATGCCAGGATGGTGTCTTCAACACCTTAGTCTACCGCGATCGCATGATGTGTATAGAGGTTCCTGATACAAGGTGCAGGGCCTGCCGCGAGGCGTCCGAGACCCTAATGCACTTGCTGTCAGCAAGAGTGTTTTATTATTATCTACGGCACTCCTACGGTATTGAAGTGACACCGGTGTTGCCCTAGGCTCCGGGGGATATTGAATTTGTTGTGGGGAACGAGAAATGCCGAATTTATTGAAACTATTCGTTCCCCACCCTCAGGCTCATGCAAGATAATAAGCCTAATGTAGTTCCGTCTCGACCACCAGAGCAAGTCGATATTTGTCGTGGAGTTTTCAGCTCCTGGCGAGACAAATATCGTCCGAAAAGATGAATAAAATATCGAAATTTTCTCTTCGAACTCTGCAGACTATATCCAGACCACTCTGTCAACATGGTTGTTCTGATTATTGGAGTCCTTGGTGGAATGATGCTCTCTCTACTTTCGAATCTTAAAATCATACCGGCTTGTCGCACTAAGGCAGAAATCTTAGCTGGACAGAAGCAGAAGGCTGTAATTCTTGGTTCATTGCGCTTGCTCAGGGTACGTGATTCTAGGACCCAATGATCACTCACCCCACGTTGTGGGGAGTGGTCGCTGGTTGATAATGCTGACCAGGGCCTGACCAGTGCATACTACGTATTATAATAATAATAATAATAGGTAAATAAATAATTTGTGACAAAAGGACCGTTTGAAGCTACAATATTCATGGATTAGTATTACTTTTTTCTCTCTTTTTCGCTATTTACACTTTGTCAAGAAAATACTGGTAATAGATAATTCAAAATGCCCGCGTGAAGGGATTATTGAAATTATTTTTGCAGCTAGGTTGGCACAACTGAGGCAAATACACAGTGTTTGAGCGCCATTCGTTACTTCGTTTGTTTTCAGTAACCAACTTGTTAATCGATGAATGAATGAAAATATCGAACAGAAGATTTATTTTGAAATTTGCAAATGGAATTTCATATACCGAAGATGAAAATGTTGCATGAGACTCACGGTGAATGGACTTTATCAAAAACACGTGCGTTTGAGTGGTGCAGTATATTTGAAAGCAGCTAAGATCTGGTAGAAGATTTGGAACGCTCTGGTCGGCCATCAATAATATCCTCAACTGAAAAGATCGCTAAAGTAAAGGAAATGGTTACTGAAAAACTTTGAGTAAGAAAGAGATAGTTGCGGAAATTTCTATGTCTGATCAATCAGTTCTTATCATTTCAATGATTTTTCAGGCCCTACGTGCGTAAATCTTGCTGAAGATATGTTAGAACAAGACAGTTTCACCCCACATTCATAAAACGCATTGTAACTGGTGATGAGACATGGGTTTTTGATTACCGCGGTGTTGTGCACTCAGAATTTTTTGTTGGAAGGTGAGACAGTAAATCTGAGCGTTTCACGATGTTTGAGAGAGCAAATTCGCCGCCGTTGAAAGAAAACTCATACATTTTTCATCACAATAATGCATCATCTCACAAGAATGGCATTGTGAAAGAATTTCTGTCCGAAAACCCAAATCTTATGGAACAGCCACCGTATTCACCGGATATGGCTTCGGCCGATTTTCACGTCTTCCCCAACTCAAATTACTACTTCGAGGCACCCTTTCCCAGTCGATAGATGACATAAAGAGAACTCGCAGCGAGTACTGAAGTCGATTCTTAAAAATGCATTGAAACTACAGTCTGTTGGAGCTAATAACAAACGTTTATTTTTCAACATATCATTTCATCTCATGCAACACCCTTATGTAAACATGGGTAAATTATCCAAATAATATGTGGTCATCATGGATCATCACTAAAACAAGCAGAAACTCAGGTAGTAGCAATTATCACCGTTAAAGGCAACAACAAGTTTCTGTGGCGTCTAATTTAATTTTCACCTGTATGGAAATACAGTTTAAATAGAAGGACAAAGGTATAAATGGTTTACTTGCTTTTGTCTATGTTTGTTTTACAATTTGCCTCTCAATAAAGAATTCCAAATGGAAACGAGATTTTGACAGCAGAGTTCTTCAAAAGTGGTTTATACAGGGTGCGACAATGAAGATTGGCACCATACCTAAAACAAATGACTTGCTAGGTTCTTGGGAAAATTAATCATCCAATCAATTATCAAAGAACCGAAAAGACAGGTAAATATGAATTCTGGTTACTGACACAAACATTGTTTTCTTTTTTATTTTCAAATTCAAATATTTCGTGAGAGAAATATAATATTTTTCCAGAATCATTTTCCGGATGAAAAGTAAATTATAAACAGAATGTATAGCTTCCAGTCTTCAAGAAAATCAATATTTCGAAATGAAATTCAGAATTTTTCATCCCTCCCAACTACGTACACAGTAAGCTCTGTTAAATGTCTGTCGTAAAACAACTACTTCTTCGGCTGATGCCGAGACAGACATTTATGCAAGATACAAAGGTTAGTTTTGCAAATGTTTCTCGTTCATCCAGCAGCAATACCATGTTGAAATTAGTCAAGACTATAAGTCCATACTTAGGTATAGACCTGTACATATATGTATTATAGCCTTCTAGTCTATGCCTATTTAGTACTCAGGTTTCCAGTCTGTACCTACTTAGGCTTGTCCTTCAAGGACATTTGAGGCCGACAGTGCATTGGTTAAGTCTGGATGCACTGATGAGACCTATGTCAGGTCCAAGCAGAGCTGTCTTCCCATAGATTGAAAATTCTAGACTCTGGTTACTCCCTATCGGAAGGTGAGGAATAACCAGGGTCTAAAATTCAATGTCAGTAGGAAGAATACCAGTACTTTATATTCTTGATAGCTTCCACTGTTGTTCACAAAAAAATGGCAACACTACATGTTGTTGTCCGTAGCCTTGTTACCTTCCTTTCGAGTAAAGAAAGATATCAAGGACCATGCTGAGAGCAATTTGAATCTTTCATATATATTGGGTAAGTTGATCAGGAAAGTAAATTCAGGAAGGATCCTCGACTTACACTGATTCAAATTTCATTGTCCTTGCATATAAATCAAGATACACTAACAGTTAGATCTCTTTCGAAACTGCTCGCTACCTCACTCTGAAGAGTGAGGTTATGTTAGAATATGAAAAATGAGGGGTATATGAAATAAGCTATGAGAACTGCGGCAAAAATATATTGGGCAGACTGATCGAAGTATTTGAACTTGTTTCAAAGAAATCTCAGTACATATCCAATTTCGGAAACTATAGTGTACATACTAGAATGAATGAACAGCTTCTAATATTGTCAAGATCTAGTTGTACCGTTCACACTCACTGTGAAAAATCACCAGCAGATCAGAATTCAGTGATATGCACTTTTTACGTATTCCGTAAACTGGATTAGCTCTAAATTTAATGTCCCTCGAACAATGAGATGACAAATTGATGATTACCTAGACTGTTATCCCCTCGGCTAGCAAGAACAGTGTTTGCTGTTACTAACGCAGTGTGAGAAACGCCAAGTGAGTTTTTAAGGCCGAAACTGCATCGTCACCTTCGAGCTGGTCGGGCCATTAGCAGAGATGTCCAGGTGACTAGTACCGACCACAATACGGGTAGTAATTTATAAAAAAATATTCCGCTCACCGCGTTTTGTGTAATTGTTCGCGGTGTTATGATGTAGTTGAACGTATTTGACTAATGACATAACTGTCAGGAGTGACGAGAGTGATGTATGTTTTTTTTGCAATCATTGGTTACAACGAATAATGTAAGTGACTAGAGTTATTTTAAACTTGAAGAAACGTTATTTGGATACCGATTTTAGTGCAGGCAATGATGATGGCCAGGAATGAAGGCATGTCATTTCATAAAATCACAAACTGCCTTGAACGACATTCTACTTCATCATATGCTTCATCATTTCAAGGCTAGCTGAGCTGAGATTTCATCAATGTCGCTATAAAAATTCGCTGGAGGATATTTCATTTCATGAAAACACAAACTGCCTTGAACTATATTCCACTTCATCATATGCTTCATCATTTTAAGGCTAATTAAGCTGAGCTTTTATTCAAGTCATAATAAAAATTGATGGAGGGCATGCTATTTTATCAAATCACAAACTGCCGTGAACCATATTTTGCTTCATCATTTCAAGGCTAATTAACCTGAGCTTTCATCAATGTCACTACAAAAATTGGATTGGATGGCAGTAGATCACAAACTTCCTTTAAACGATATTCTATTTCATCATATGCCTCATCACTTTAAAAGTAATTAGGCTGAGCTTTCATCAATGTCAAAATAAAAATTGAATTGGGAGGCATGCTATTTTATGAAATCACAAACTGCCTCAAGCGATAATCTTCTTCATTTCAAGGCTAATTGAGCTGATGTTTCATTGATATCACCCTAAAAATAGGATTGGAGGGCAATAAAAAACAAACTGCCTTCAACGATATTCCACTTCATCATAATATGCCTCATCATTTTGAGGCCAATTGAGCTGATATTTTATTCAAGTTATAATAAAAATTGGATGGATTGCATGCTATTTCATGAAATCACAAACTGCCATGAAACACATTCTACTTCATCATTTCAAGTCTAATTAATCTGAGCTTTGATTATTGTCACAACAAAAATTGGGTTGCAGGGCAGTGCATCACAAACTTTCTTTAAACGACATTCTACTTGATCAAATGCTTCATAATTTTGAGGCTAATTGAGCTGAGCTTTCTTTTATCTCACAATAAACATTTGATTGGAGGGCATGTCATTTTATCACAAACTGCTTCAAACGACATTCTACTTCATCATATGTCTCATCATTTCATGGTTGATTGAGCTGAGCTTTCATCAATGCCCCTACAAAAATTGAATTGAACGCATTTGAACGCATTCTACTTCATTATATGATTCACCATTTTGAGGCTAATCAAGCTGAGCTTGTCACAATAAAAATTGAATTGGGGGCACTAATATTTCATCATATCAAGGTTAACTAAGCTGAGCTTTCATTAATGTTACTGAAAAATTGGGCTGTAGGGCATACTAATTCATGAAATCACAAACTGCCTTAAAAAACTTTCTGCTTCATCATATGCTTCATCATTTTGAGGCTAATTACGCTGAGCTTTCATCAATGTCCCAATATTAGTTATATTTGCAGTATCAGATAAATCAGGAAAATTGAGACAACTTAATAGAGCATATGTTAGCTCACAGCTTCGTCTTCACATTGAAGTAGTATTCAGACCGACAGACCAATTCACCATAAGGCATCATATACAAATTTTGATGAATCATTGATTCGTTGAGAATAATAGTTAATTGCTAGTTAATTCAACATCATATCGCGGTTTTTTAGAATGTTTCTTTCATTTTATAATTTATGTCAACCTTGAACTATTGGAGGCAACACATAAGTGTAATATTGATTCAATTCTTGATAATAATAATCTTTTTATTTCACTTGTTGAAACATACAAAAGAAGAAACTTATTTCTGTATACACTTGCGGGGAAACAGTCAACGTGAAATTAGTTGCAAATTGATTTGTTGAAAACACAAGCCTGATAACATAATGAACAAGCAACAAAGAATATATGGAAATAGATGAAATTGTCGTTAAAATCCATCCAGAGAATAGCAATTATCAGTTGAGAAGTTTGAGATTTGAAGATATTTACTTTGAGGGATGGTTTTATATTCTCATTTAATTTGTTGAATGTTTTCGGTCCTAGATAGAGATGCCGTTACTCGTAGAGGGCTGTTTGATGCTGTTCGCAGGAACCAAAATAGCAAATTCATAGATAAGTATATTGCAACAACCGTAAAAGTTCTTACATGACTCTCTCCATCCAATTTTAGCGATTATTCGCTGACTTCTGCAAAATGAAAATTCTTTCCACGGACTACAGTTTGAAATCAGCACATTTCCTATGATCTCTCTTTTTTCGATTATTTGAAAAATCGTCTCAGTAATAAAATACTCCCATCTCTTGCATTCAGAAACAAATTTAGGTTCTATTCATTTTAAGCGAAATATTACAATTTATTCAATATGATTCAAGCAAAACATTGTAAGTATGAGATAAAAGTAAAAGGGCAACAAGGGAGAAGTCACAATGTGCCTCGAATAACAAAATATAACTATGATATGAAACAATTTATCCAAGCGTTGTTATTTAAATGAGATGTCACAGGGGCGTAGCATTCTTTCTCCGTTATTTTTCTCACATTTACCGTCATCGGAGGTATGTGCTGATTACTGCGAATTTATGAAATTATAAATAGTAGTTGCAGTACAGAGTTTGGTTATAATTTTACTGGCGTATTATTATTCATTAATACTAATATTATTTCATTCTTAATTTTATATGTTTCATATCAGTGTTGCCAATATTGAAACGCCTAAAAAAACGTAAACCACCATTTTCACGTGAATGTGAATGACAATCTCACCATAGTTTCATCAACCATGAAATGTAGGGCGTTGAAAGACATTTCTTGTAAAGATATCAGTGTTTTTTTGACTTCTATTGGTGCTTTGATTTTCACAAATTGATTATTTATCTAAAAATGTTGAAAGTTTCGCAAAGGCAATCCCGAATCTATTTCAAATTAGATTTCTCAATAGATTTGTCTTGATTGAGAATGTTTGTTGATTTTTTTGACGGTTGTTAAGAGAATGGCACACAATCAAGATGCCGTCTAGCGGAAAACATCTTAAGATCAACTGGCGACCACATAAGTGAGGGGAATTGAAACAGAAATTATCAAAAATCACGCAAGGAGTTACAAAAGTTATTCACATATATTCCGTGATAGGGATCGCACGTCAAAAGATAAGAACTCGTCAATCTTTAGCTAGTACAAGTCTCGACTTTGGAAGATTGTCGTTTTTTTGGTAGCAAATGTTACTTTGACGAAATGGATCGCAATTGGTTATCAGTGATGAGGGAAATGAAGAAATGGACGTTGAGTGAATGCTAAAATAACAGCTTGTCTTTAATATCAACGAATATTAACAAGGCATTTGCTATTCTCTTGACAACCGTAGAAAACAACTTAAAACATTGCAAATTTGATAGAGAAGTCCAAAATTAATTAAACTGAGAATTTTCCAGGCCAGAAAATATTTCAAATCCAAAGTTATAATTTTAAAAATAGGTTATTTTACTAAAAGACTGTGGCTGCTCATCGTTTGAAGTTCAACTCAGCACACCTCGAACTTCGCTGTTTAAAAACTCTTTCATTTGGAGAGCTGCGTTCATGTGGAATAAACTTCCTGAGAACGTTTTTCTCAATGGATTTATTCTCCAGCGATTCAAAAATCCAATGTGAATCACTACTTCCGCACAGGCATCGCTCTTAGAGCGCCTTAAGGTTTATCCTGTAGTGCTTGTGTTTTTTCCTGAAAAAAGTATCACATTTTGTGTATGTGTATCTAAAATGTTGGATTAAAACTCTTATGAACATCCAAAAAACCCTTTTTGGCTTCTCAGTAGTGCATTCTTCTGTGACAGTTCTCTGTGATGGTTCATGTGTATATAAAAAGTCGGAAAAATCTTCAGAAAATAAATTTTCATAAATCTCTTACCCAAGTTTTTAGAACGTGTACTATCCGATCTCAGTTATTGTTTTATCAACCTTTTTTGGGGTATTTTCACCTTCTACAATCCGAAAAAATATAAGATGTTTGATATTTGATGAAAAATCTGATTCCATCCACAAAAAATAACTTTTGTCCAATCTTGTCGTTCGTAGGGTTGCGACAAGTGGTTAACGGAAAAATGTATTCAAACATATTTATTGTGTATCGGCATTTTCTTGCAAATTCACTGTTTAGGCAAATACCTTTTCAATTCCAATGCATTTGTTTGGAAGTCAATATATGGAACAAACAAAATTCCCTCAGAACAAGAAATTCTTGCACTAAAGTTTATTGTTATCTCATTTTTTAAATAGGAACATTTGTACCGATACGATTCCCCTCAAAATAAATTCACCTCCGCCACTGTGTGGGACGATTTATCCCGCCGTTGTTATTCAAATGAGGTGTAGCTCCAAGTCGAGGGAGTCACCCGGTAAGGTGTGATTGGAAGTGGATGCTGTCACCGGGATATGCGGACAAAGATTATTAAATCAGGATTAGCGGCCTGTTTGTGACTGCTCTGCCTCTGGGACCTCTCTTTTTACAAGAAAAACAACCATTGATTTGTGTTGGCCATCGAGATACGAATGTGGGGTGTTCGATTATAAAATCCACCGGTTTATATTCTCCGTTGGTCATATGTGGTGATCAACAAGAATGTTTATTGATATTGGTGGCCACTGTATCTCCCAAATTTGGTGAACGCGACGTTTTTAGGAGACAGCGATAAGTCATGTTAAATGAAGGATGTTTGTAGTTACCTGGTCTGAATTTTCAATTTCTGACTGAAAAAAGTTATTAAACATTTTATTCTGATATTCAAAAAGAAGGAAGATGTTTCTTGTAGATAAGGTTAGGTTAGGTAAAAAGTGAGTGGCTCTATATTCGACCCTCCACCGCAACCCGCAAAGGTTTATTGTTGCTCACAACTACTCAAACTCGACCAAATAAATCCAGCTTCTTGACGAAGATGATTAGTTTGTATGGTGAATGATCTTTCAGGTCAGATGGTGAGAGTGTGGTTCTACCAAACTTTGAGGACCTGATTCGGTCAAGGGCGGGGCAGGCGCAAAGTATATGCTCTGCTGTTTTATCATATTCCAAACAGAGGCGACACACCTGTCTTCCGACATTCCGAGTCTTGGAGTGAGCCAATCCTGGAAGATTTTGCCAGAAGTCTTTAAAAGTTCTTGCCATCCAGGTGTTCAATGTTTCTTTGGCAAAGCCTAAAGCAATGCCAATGACAGGTTCTGGTCCGATGAAGCTACTTGCAGCACCCTCCTTTGCAAGGGAGTTAGGCCAGTGTGGCCTAGAATCCAGACCAGAGACAATTTGTTGAGTCTTCCTATTGGAGAGAGTCGTTTTTGGCAATTTGCTAGGAATGTAAGGAATTGATGTGGTGTAGTAATGTATGAAGACTTCCAAATTCATGAGGCCATATAACAAACACATCATCTCCGTATCGAAGCCAGCACTTAGATTTGAGATCAGACATGTCAATGGCTCTGGTTTCAAAGCCTTCCATGTGAAGTTTTGCAAGGACTGGACAAAGTGGGAGACCCATGGGGGCGCCTTTCACTTGTTCCTAAAATTTTCCCTGACATGCAATGGTTGATGAGGTTGAGGGTGTCTTGGGGATAGATAAGGTTTCGGGTGGTGAGATATTAGTGAAAACGGACACTACGTTGTTTGTTGAATATTGAAGGATTTCACAATTTCAATAAATCGTTCAAAATTTTGGATATATGATGAGAACTGTTCGGCTAGTGGTTGAAAAGGTGTTTGGCAAGGGCATGCGTAGGGGATCCGAGGGCACTGACGATAGGTCGAAGTGGAGTGTTCGGTTTGTATATTTTTGGAAGACCATATATTTGAGGTGTATGACAAGATTTCTCTCTTGGAATCGACAGAAGACTTAATTCTCGAATGCAATGCACTTGTGGTTCACCCCAACATCACTGATTAGGCCTATGGCATATCAAAACAGCACTGTAGGGTGTTGGATCACGAATGCTTTGTGTTTTGGTTCGATCGATATGACATAAAGCTCTCAAATTTAATTATAACGTTATTGATGTGAAACTTTCAGAAAACTTTAATACAATTAACCAAACAGAAAAAGCTAAGAAGGAGTACATTTTTGGGGTAATAAAACGATGATGGCAATATAGCTACTTCTTAGATTATTTTATTTGTCCCTGGTCGGTTTACAGTTTAATAAAATATCCATAATGGATAATAACAATAAATATAGCAATTCAATATTTTTGAAATAAATAGCGTTTAAAAATGAAAATTATGAAATATATAAAACAGATTTTTCCAGACAGAACTGGTAACATTTCTTCAATTATCGAACAAGTGAAGTTTCCTTCGAATAAAGGCGACCCGGGATGAGCAATGAACTTCCATTAATTGACTTGTGATTTATTGACTGCTCGCTGTAACCAGCAAACAGAAAGAAACCTCAAAACCCAGTTAACCTTAAAACAAACGAACAAAACAGCATAACGTTAAAAATGTTTTGGCTTGATATCCAAAGTTCATAAGAAATGGTACATGCATAATGAAATTATCTGTTGTTTTCTGTTCACGCTTCCTTGCAAAATATTTTGTTTTCTAATATAATTTGTAAATAAATTTCGAAGTTTTCATACGTCCATCAATTGAAATTTCTATTATCTTTCTTTATATTATATTCTGAAAAGAGGTTAAGCTGAATTTGAAGACTAGAAAATTGTGTCATGAGTTTCTTTATTATTTCTCAATTCATATGATCACAAGAAACTAGTGTGAAAATCTTAGGCATTATTAATAGCTAGAATATACTTATACTCTACCTGTACTTTCAATGATGATACTTTCATGAGGATTCAACAGCAAGCGATTATCAACTTCATCTCTGAAATATGATAAAACAATTTGTCAAAAATTTCAAAATGTCATTATTCCGATTATAAAAAGTAATATTGAATTTCAATAACTGACTTTCAGTAATCACTCATAAATCCGTAATTTTTACCAATAAAAAATGCAATAAATGAAAATATAGTAATAATATCGTACTTGAATCTCTATCACGATATAATAATAAAATAATAATAATAACAAATTGAATAAAGCGCATAGGCGATGAGTGCGATAGCACTTGTTTCGTGGCTTGGCGGTTTCTACAGCATGAGAGGCATTTTCATTCATTATATAACTTGATATAATTTATTTGATATTGCGAAAACATGTATAGGTTGAAAACTAAAATGAATTTCATTCAAAGTATACATGCAACAAGAACAAAAATGATTGATGGTTTCAAAAGGATACCTCCCTTTGAGATAACCATATCTTACTGAAAAGGTAACGAAAAGGGAACAACATATTATTCATTTTTTGCCTAAGAATTGTCAAGACGCCTGAATGAATCGAAAACTCAATTTTCAAATCTCATTTTTTTCTCGAAAAAACTAAAATAAACGGTTCCAAAAGTTTATTTATCGCATAAGAAACTATTGAAATTATCTGTCTCTTCATAGGAAATTCGAACATACTGAGAGATAAAACTTCCGTAGAATTAAAATGAAGTTTCTATTTTCTAATATATTTCAGTTAAGACAATATTCGAGAAAAATCGAAAAATTCAAGATTCACTATTTGGCTACATTTTTTTATTTTTTTCTGACAGGGATTTTGAGAATCTAATTGGCTATCAGAATATGTTCATACAAGTTTTATACAGAGTATCATCTGCCTTACGTCTCTCTATTTTTCGAGTAAATAAAACACAAGGTACTTTAAATGTATTGATGTCAACCTTCCATTTTTGAGAGGTTTTCATATGTACTTCAGAAGTTCCGAAAGTTTTGCATAACTTCTCTATTTTGACTCTCCCGGAATTCAATGAAAACTATAGCTACAACGGCTTTTTATAATAAATTTGAGTGATATCAATTATGTGCAGGGTCATGATTTTCTGAATTTATTCGCCGATGACACGTTGGTTTTATGTTATGGTGACGATCTTTCCGAAACAATAACTCGAATAAACCAAGTATTACAAAAATATAAAATGTATCTGGAAATTAAAAACTGAAATTGAATACAAAAAAACCCAAGCAATGATTCTCAATAATAAACATAATTTAAAGTATGTAGACTATAGATTTCTAAAACTTAGCATCGATAATGACAAGATTGAATGGGTAATTGAATTTAAATACTTAGGTTTCATGATAGATGAGTCACTAATACTAAACGCTCAAAGCGATAATATTTGCAAACAAATTTCGAAAAAACTTTTCTTTTTTTCTAGAATATCATCTCAAGTGTCCTTATTTTCAAAGATATATGTAGAAACATTATACAGCCTCATTTCGATTACTGTTCGAGTCTTCTATATTCCTTGGACAAAAACAACAACAAAAGTTAAAAAAAAATACAAAATCGAGGAATGCAAAAAATCTTGATGTCTAATAGATATACTCTCATTCAAATTATGCTCTGAATTGGTAGATATAGTGAAACGCAAAGACTATTATGTCAATAATGATGTCAATGAAAAAGTATAGAATAAAGAGTAATATTTTTTTCCAAGCCATTATCAGGGCCGTAATAAAAAATTATCTATCGAAAAATTATCAAATCAGCAAAAATTCCAAGAATAATGAGCAATTTAAAAATTCTTGTTGCATGATCATATTTTTGTTAATTCTAAACATGATTTCGAAAAATTTTAATTTTCTTATAAATCTTCGATAATAAACAATATTCAAATTGACAACTTTAGGCTGATCGACCTTCTATCAATTACTTTTTACGGGATCTCCTGCAAAGGTCCAATTGAATCTTTTTCATTGATAAACAGTATTATTACAAATATTACTAGGTAAAAGCCGTTCACCTAGTTCATAACAGACAGTTTTGTTACATTGAACTTCCATTTAAAGTTTGAGATGAAGGAGTGAAGTTACCAAAAAATGTTTTGTATACAAAATATTTAGATATCAATGAATTCGAATTTTTCAAATTCTGCTTCAATATACAGGGTACCGAGTAGAAGTGTTACGGATCAAAGTTTGTTATTTTGTTTAATGAAATGACAAATATTGCTTTCCATATTCAAATTACGTCGGGATAAAACATCCCATAGTTGATTTTACATTTGATTTTCCCATGAGAAGATCTCTCTGAAAATATGAAAATATATAAGCATATATTTAGCGGTTATAGTGTGTTATACTATAAAAAACACAAGAGAAATTTTATTGACAAAAGTATGCTTCTCAGAAGAAGTTTTCATTGTTGATAAGTAATTTGACTGAGATACTGAGGGATTCGATGATGAGGAAACATTATTTCATAGATTTCAGGTTGTAATTTTATAATAAACCAGCTGATTTGAGCCCAAAATGTTTCGGTACTATCGAACCCAAATAAGCCTAGTTGACGATTCAAACACCCCCTAGGAGGGTTAATTTCAGCAGTTCGGACTTCCATTGTCTAAAATTTAAAAAATGATTTGAAATCTCTGAAATAAACAATACAATTGAAATTCAAAAGAATAGCTAAAAATGGCAAATATATCAAGCAAAAAACTTAAAAAGAATTCACAGTGAAATAATATACGAGTGAAAAAAATGAATAAATATATAATTAAATTTCAATTACATTGTTTATTTCAGGGATTTCAAATCATTTTATAACTTTTAGACAATGGAAGTCCGAACTGCTGAAAGTGTCCTCTAGTTATGCCGTCAGAGTAATCGCAAATGAACTTGATTCAACAGCAGCTAAGACTGTTTATTTTTCTCTCGTGGAATCTTACCTTAGAAATGGAATTCCATGGGACGTATGTAGTGGTTATCTACTTCAAAATATTTTAGTTTTGCAAAAAAGAGTCGTAAGATATATGTGCAAATCAAAACGTAGAGACTCTTGTAAATTACTGTTTACCACTCATAGAATTCTGACAGTGATTTCCATTTTTATAATGGAAACAGTGTGTTTAATTGAAGAATATTTGAACAAATTTCAATCCTCACCAACTCATTGTGACAAGGCAATCCAACAACATTCCATTGTGTATAATGGTTGTAAAATGTTCAACCATTTGTCAAAGAATGTAACAGAAATAAAATCTTCACAATGCTTCAGGAAGGCTGTGAAAGGTTTTCTAAGTGATAGACCATAGTCTATCACTTAGATAGTACAAAATATTTCATTCATTTATTATTTATCAGTATCCTATACGACTCATATGTTTTTATATAGTCAGGACGTGAAAAGTTCTTTCCTTGCTTAACTTTTGAAGGTACTACTTCTACTACTTTTTGGCATAAAAATGATTGTGGTCACGTGGCCTAGTATCAAGAGGGCATCATAAACTTTTTTTGGTGAATGTAAAGGAGTGCGGCCAAGCCGTTTCAAACTGACAAACGTTTGAAATCTGCTTCAAATAAAACCCAATAAATTAAAAACCTAAATAACTTTCAAATGCAACAAAATTTTAAGTAACAATTTCAACTATTTCAACAAGTACTCGAACTGTTCACCGTTCACTTCTTGACCGCAAACAAGTCGGTTTTGGAATTCATTCCGAACGTAATTAAATATTTCTGGAGTAATACTGTAACACACATCTGTTATTCGGTCCATAAGTTCTCGAAGTGACTGTGGCTGCCTGATAAACACATTTGAAAAAAGTCCATAGGTGTCATATCAGGTGACCTAGCTGGACATTCAATGGGGACACGTTGGCCTATCCATCGTCCCGAAAAATTCTCGTTAAGCCATTCTCGGACAGATCTGTAGTAATTAGGGGGTGCACCATCTGGTTGAAAGGTATCATCCATGGTAAATTTATTTGGGTTTGCCTCAACTACTTCTTGAATACTATGATGGATCTGATTTCGAAGCATATTCAAATACAGATGGCAAGTTGAATTTTCTGCCATTAATATAGGACCTCATACGTTGATCTTCTCTGGAGTATGAGTAGGACTCTATCGAAAAACGTGCGGATTTACGTCTGACCAATAACGCACATCCTGTATATTCACTGTTCCATTTATAAAAACGTACTTTCATTACTAAAACAAATTGATGTAACCGGGATTTTGGGTTATGCAGTCAGACATGACCTCACAAAACTGCAGTTATCCGGGTCTGTTAATTGATGCAGAATTTTCAATTTATATGAGTGAAATTTGTGTTTTTAAGATATTTTTTCACAGTGGTTGTAGATACACCACAATCCATGGCTACCGTTTTCGATCCTTTGAAATTTACTGACCAATTCCCTTAAGTAAGTACGAGATATTGGATTATTTGGGAAGCGCTCATTAAATATTCTTTCTGCTTCATGATAATTACGCCTAGCTTCAGCCTAAATCGAAATTGCTTCGGTTTTTTCTTCTAAAGGACGTGGACGAGGTATTTGAAAATTATAAAGAAATGCTGAAACCCATAAAAACTGTCAAAAGTATCGACATGATCAACGTCAATATTAGACTGACATTGAAATGAAATACTATTTGGAGTCTCCAGCAGAATAACTAAGGTATAAAAAACGAACAAAAACCACACTTCATAGAAAAAAAATTACTGAAACTTCCATTCGTTTTATATCTGACCTGTTGAATATGACTTTATGAAGAATATCTTGTTGAATTTTACATCAATCACCTTTATTATTTTCCAAGGACAAAACACAAGCACTACAGAAAAATCAGCAGGGCGCTGTAAGATTGGTGAAGTATACGAACAGTTTTGCAAACCATCTTTTTATCAAAAAATTTAAACAATCTGTTAGTGTGTATTTCGGTTCGTGTAAAAGATGTATAGATTTTAAATTTTTAAATTTTTGTCTTCCTTAAAAATCGAGGAAAACACTCTCTAAACTTTACCTTCAACGTATCCACTATGTTTGAAGAATACTAGTTACTTTCAGCTATTTACCACTTTGATAACTTCAAGTAACGGGAGTTTTCAATAAATTCATTTTACGTCATGGGTTCCAAACTCTACTCATCAAGTAGTCTTATGTTATATGGGATGTTGAATGTTCAACACAAATGTTGTTTGATTCAATTCATCCCAAAAGAGAGTATGTCCAACGTACTGGGTGGGCCTCATTAATAAACTTTGATTCTCAAGCTCAGTGGGAAAAATATCAAAAATTAGTATTTTCAAACTCAATGAATACTAACGAGCAGTCATGTTCTTCCATCTAGGAGTTCAACGTAGAAAAGGAACATCTGAATATCCAACCTCCACAGAATGTTTCCGCCCAAGCTTTAACGGCCGAAATTCTTAAAACACCTTTAGACGTATGTTCGGCACCTATGGCTTCCCCGGCCCTTCAGCATCAATCCAAATCATATCCCGGTGGACAGCCTCTTCTGTGCAGGACTCCTAGCGTTTCCAGTCAAAGTAGCCTGGATAGTACAGCATCGAAGCAAGTGAGTTCAGACTATCTATTAATGTTTGAGTATACGAGATACAACAAAAATTCACAAATTAAACTAGGCAAAGCATTCTCATTGTTTGTCAAAAAATTTAAGTAATTAGCAATTGTACACTTTCATTGAAATATACTGGCTAACCTCCATGAGATCAGTTCCAATTCTCAATTGAATTTTTCAAACCGATCGTAACAAAATTTCAATAAATCTCAACAGCAAAAATTGAATCTCATCTCCTTTTTGTTTCATCGAAAAGTAGCGTTATCTGTTAATTTTAATTCGAAAACGCTTTGAATTTTAGCATTTTAGAAATCAAGAATACATGAATAAATACACTAATGTAGTGTATACGAAACTAAAATGATCATTTGAATAAAGTAGTACAACTTCAGAAGAATCAATATATTTCACTTATTTTATTTCATTAGCTCCACTTGTATGTTCATTTGTAACCGACTCCTTTGGACTCGATTTTGACTAACTATAAAGAGACAGATTTATTTTAAACTTTGCACACTTATCAATAATCGGTGACAATAAAACAATTCAATAAGTTTATCTCATTATCCTGGTCAGGATCGCCAGGAATAAATAATTTCCTCACATAGTATCTGTGTGAGAGCAAGTGAGACAACCATACTGTCTGCGTATGCGTATACATTTTATTTTATAATAAAAGGAATGGGCTTGAAATAGCAAGCCAAACTAAAATATGGAAAATAAATAATAGTTCAAAAAAACTGAAAGAACCCGCTTTAATAGCAACACGAACTAAAGAATAATTCGAATAATGCTAATTATTGAACTTTTGTTACTCCTGATCTATCGGACACTGAAGCTATGTCTTTTTCATTTTTTGTGAGCCACGTCCGAATCTTTGTTTTTTTCAAAAAATTTCAATGTCCTAATATGCTTATTATAGTTTTTCGTAGTGGAAAAATAAACCATTTACCAGGTCTATCACATATCAAGAAACATCGCCCGTTTTTTGAAACAGAAAGACTTGGACGTGGCTTACAGAACAGATGATAATTGAAGCAAATTTATCAAAATAATAAAGACAAAACTAAAGTGCTGGATATATCAGGAGTATAAAAGTTGACTTGTGGTTCTTGTCCAAAACTTTATATTGGTCAATCGCGAAGAACCTTTTCACAATGAATAAGAGAACATAGGAGTAGGTAGTTTATTGAATGTGAGGATCAATTCCATCCATATTCACAAACCATTTTTTAGCAGAGAAGTAGGAGTTCAACCACGACTATAACTTTCAACATTTGGAAGAGAAAAGTTTGAAACTTCATCTTTTAGGATGCATGAAAATTAATAAATTTAAGAATTCGAAAAATTTGCCGAATAAACAAGTAGATTCGAATTATCTCTTTCCATTAAATCTGTTTTCTGATGTGAAAATTGGTAATTAGTTCATTACATGTTCATTCAATGAGTTCGTAAAATTTCTTTCAAAATGTTCAGATTTTCTATTAGTTTGTTCCTATACTCAGGTAGTCTTTGAATAGGTAGAAGGTCATGATTCAAATTTTTATATGAAGTACTAATTGTAGCAAATTTGGTTGTCACGAATGAGACTGAGGAGGCTATGGTATAGCGCAACACGTATTGCGGTTTTGTAAACTGTAAACTGAAAGTCTCACAAGGAAGTGTGTTGAATGGTTATCAGATTGAAGACGTGCTGCTTTGAAAATCCTGCGATAATGCCCCATTAGGGGCATTATGGTGGTTTTGACTATTCACCCTGTAGCCTACAATTCTAGACTTGAATGTTGTGCATAGAATTTCCATTGAACACATGCATTTGTTCTATGCTGATATACATTCACTGATATACAATCATCTGGTCGCTTGCAATAGTCAGATTGCAGCAAAAACATATCTGCATTGCTGGAGATGTTGAAAGGTTCAACCTCTGCTTATTCGATGTTCATTCATTCGATGCAGGTTGTTACTAACACATTTTGTATACCTATAATAACAGGTGAGGTGAATTTAAAATGACTGAAACATTTACACCACACTACCTATAAGAGCACAACCCCTTTCACATCAACCCAAGGTAAAGCTACGAGGTTTCATACAAGATTAACATTCAAGATCATATGATGTGGCCCAAACTCAAGGGAAAAGTCGAATGTCATTCAAGTTTACATAACGTAACATCGCTTAAGGTCATCCACAGTCAAGGTCGTGGGTTCGATCCCAACCTTGACCAGATATTTTTCTCGAAAAAATTCATCTAGTTGAAGCTGGGATGATTCAGCAACCGTGTTAGGAAGCACACATTAACAGGTAAGACCTCGTTAGTCCCTCGTTAGTCCTTAGCGCGTACAAGTTTCGACTTCTGAGGGTTATCGTTCGTAGGGGAACGACAGCTGGTTAACGGAAAAAACAGATTTTAAATATATTCTGAATAAATTTTTTTTCAAACAGTTGCGGGTGGAGGTTTGGAACCGTCATTAGCACCCTACTCACTACTCGTATTGTTGAACAAAGTTGCTGCCATTTCGATTCTATAGTATTTTTTTTGTGTAGCAGAGTTGACTGGAGAGGAGCTGTACAAACTCAGGAAAAAACCTCCAATATACAGTTCAGATAAAAATTTGAATCTAATTCTAGATATAGTGTGCAACATCATCAGGAATTCAGAACCTCTTTATTCAACATCCAAGGCCATGTGAAAGAGCAGGGTTTAGTGCGTTTATTTTTGAAGCAGATGCTGGATCAGTTTTTGATAATGGCCCAGTTTTCGATACTGAACCAGATGATCACAACTTTGATCCTGAGTTAAAATAGTTCAATAATAAATCAATATAAAAGTCTCGGAGCTGCTTTCGCCTCTACATAAGAATGAACATTGAGTCTCAGGTTTCAGCTCTTCTGGAATGGACAAATTAACGTAATTTTTTTAAAGAAGAAACTTGTATTTCTGATAAATAATTCTACTTTCTGCAGAGTGATATGAGTTTTGTAACTTTCTTTCATATGTCAATGTATATCTCAAACTATGAAGTTTCATTCTCAATGAACTCATTTGATTCATACCTAAATATTTCCCAAATTTCAGGGTCATCGAGGTTCATCTCCTCAAATCCGTACCTTCGCACCTGATGGGAAGACCGCTGTACATCATCACGAGGCTTCGCATACATCCAGCTATCCTTTACGAACTTCTAGCAGGTCACCGTCACCCCTAAGAACGACCTCCCTGGATATACGCTGTTCTTCTCCAGGAGCAGCAATTGCTTTGTCAGAATTACGGACATCATCACCGTCACAATCTAGCCTAGCATCTCTTACTGGTTTGTGAACTTTTGGCTAAAACTATTTACTTATCCTACAGCAATTAAAAAATTTTATTTCATATCTTTTGGAAAGTTTCACTGATAATGTGAAATTTATATGATCATTACTAATTCTCTGATAAGCTTTACTTGAAATTCTGTCGTCTCTCTTCCGGATCTCATGATGTAAAGAGAAAAGGTGATTTTTCGAGATATTCTATCTTCTTCATTCGATGAGGAAGTTGATGTGGCTATTCTTATCATTGTGCTCTTCACAACCTAGTTGCTGGAGTCGTAACGGTGCATCATTCTTTGGACATCCTTTTATCCATCCATGTTTTTGTATTTCATGTGATAATCAGAAAATATTGGTTCAAGAAGGAGCTAAACTTTCCTATGAATTATATTCATGTAGGTTAGTTACACTCAAGTCAAAAAGAGATGCAAAAATGTTGAATATTGCCAATCTAACAGCCCTCAATGAACAAACCACCATCCTGTGTACTCTGATATATTTCTATCGTTTATAATATTTGAAAAATGTTGTCTCCCTTGATAGCGTATTCATTTTTGATGTGTCTATTGTTGTATTAGTTTCATATAGTTAGTCATTCTCGTTTGTTTTCGTACCTATGTTGTCTGTCATATATATTTTTAACGTTTTTGAACATGGATAAACTAATGTTTGGCAAGTTCACCTGTCTGTTTGTTTTTTTTTTACAAAATATAATATTATGTATATTGTTTCCTTATAAAAATATTTTATTAAAGAGCCCTGATAATGGATTTAATAAAGTCCAAAACATTGGAAAAAACTAAATTGTTCATCTAAGAAAACATATTTGAACCATTTCCCATTAACAACAGTATTTAAAAACAACGGAAGAATATCTGAGAATGTCATATTTTTCAAAATTTCATTCAATAATGACACATGCTTCAATGGTGTGGGGATTTTCAAGCCACTCCGCAAAAATATTCAAGCTACAAAAAAATAATACTGAAATAATGGCGGAAAAAATTTTTAACTACCATTTTAAACCATTGTTTAGGCAATTTGGAAAGTCATCATCTCCTTCCTGTTTTCTGTTTAATATTCGAAAGCCTGATCTTCATGAAGAAAAAAATTTCCAAAGGCAGTGTGACCAGTAATAAGTAATACATGAATACTACACTAGCAAGAGAACTGACATTATTTGATTTCCTAAACCAAGAGTATTTCTCTTCCAGATATCTGGCCTAACATTTTTACAGCGCTTTTCCACGTTTTTTTAATAAAGATGCAGAAAGTTTCTCCACTTGGGAAACTTCAACCTTTTGTGTGGAATGAGCACACAGCACAAGAAAATGCATTAAACTATTCTGTCACTCTTGGTGGGAGAATAAGTCTGATATGTGATGGAATCGGTGGATACTTGATGAAAATCCAAACGCAACAATAAAGTGTTTCTTGAATATAAAAATTTGTGAGCCGTCACGGGACGCCTGGCAGATGTGAAACATTAATAATAATATTTTGTGACCCCTGTGATGATTGTTAGCTACTTAAATATTGATAAGAAGTATTTAATTAAAATATACATGGAACAATTTTAATGTCGCTTTAATATACTCGTAAACTCAAGAATCTTAGCTAGTTATTGCAATATCTAAGATTTTAAATAAAAATGAATATAGATAAAGATCTTCAATTATAAATTTCAATAATAAATGTTTCAATACAAATTCCACCATCATTATAAAATTATTTGATCAATTGATTTTTTTATGTTCTCGTTAATGAATAATAAGAAAAACATTCTTGCGCTACCCGCTATCAGCTGATTTTGAAATACTACTTTGTCAGTCTTTATAGAATTTATTCTTCAAGCAAGTACTCAAGTTTATTATTTTTCATGAGAATGAAATTAAAATTAGTCAATAATACAGTGTTCCATGTAAGTGAATTCTACTTCTTTGTACTGTGTAGATATCTGATTAGATTCCATTACGAATATTTGGAATACAAATGGAAAAAAAAAGTGTTTTAAATATAATTCAGCGTTCATATAAAATTATTTGTTTCGAAAGTATTTTTCTTTCGCATAATTCAATATCTATATGAAAATTGCTGTTTCGAGAGGGATTTTTCTTCAAGTTTGTGTCTGAAAATTACTCCTTTGCATGATCTGCACATCTTTGTATAAAGTTAATTTTTGAAATTGATTGATTTCTTCCTTTCTTTGGAAGATTCCCACATGTTTTGTATCATATGGAGAAGTAGAAAGCCAAAACCTTTCTTTCCAAAAATTTATCTTTCCTAAAAATATACCTTTTCAATTCAAACAGATTAGGTATACTGTAGTAAACGTAACTATATACACTATAGGTATCCGAGCTCAGTGTGCGGAGAGAAATAGCGAAACGTCAAATCAGTGGGGAGATATTCGCACAGTCGCTTGCACATGGCCACCTGTTGCCATGGCATGCGTCGCCAGTCCAGCAATCGGTTTTACATGCGGCTATAAATGTTTCACATCAATAAATCTGATGCAGTTCCTTTTCCCCATGAAACTAAGACGATATTCGTCTTTGGTTGGGAGATACCATTCCTACTCTAGAACGATTTCCGAGTAATCCTGCTCAACACATTTGATTATTGATTATATTAGTGGATTCGTAATTTTCGATCATCATCCTCTATAATGCATGCAAAATGCATAATTGAAGGGTACTCAAACAGCCATATAACAGCAGGTTTCAATCAAAAAATGGCATCGTTGTAAACAGCAGCTTCAACTTCATTAATTACAAATATCCGTTGCATTTCAATCAGGATCGATAAATAGTCAAGGGTGCGAAACGAACGTAAAGAGGAACTGGATTATACTCAATTTTGTAGTCATCACAAAATAATATGAACTACCAACGATATACGCTTACATAGGGCAAGTGAAAGGGCGTGTTGCAGGACAATTTTCTATTAAGCTCAGTGTAACATTGCGATTCGGGTATAGCTGACCAAACATATTTCAGGCCTAATATTTTATAATATACACGATTTCAATTCGAATGGCATAAAAACTAAATAATTACCGAACGTCGACAGTTTTATAGTATAATACGAGGTCTTATTGTTTTTATCATCGAAATTATTGAGTATTGTATGTATTGTATTGATAATACGTTTCGAAGAAATCAAAACAATTCACAAAAGATCTAACGACAGGACCGTAATTGAAAATTGTTGTTACTGATAATGCTAGTTATTATGAATGGAACGGAATAAAAATATCCAGTGTGATATTCCACTAAATTATGATTTTATCGCTTTATCAATATTTTTGATGAAAGAGACAGTTCTGTTTTCGAAAAATTTGATGATGACCGTGTTGACTCGAAATGTTCAATCAAAGATTTACCTATTATCATATCGTTAAACTACATTTCGAATACAATAAAACTGTTTTAAATTTTTTTAAATGTTCTGAAATAACAACTCTATTGGTGAAAAAACAGAAACAGCATTTTTGGTTTTCCCTGTATCCCTCGAATAAATTTTCTCTGGCCATTGTACTGTTCCACAAGATAGTTACCCTTTTTCCCTTTCAACCGTCTTTATAGCTGTTAAGGTGTAGAATATAGCAATGTTACCACACGATAAAAGAGACGGCCTGTGTGTATGTTTCATTCTGAAACTCGTTCGGTGGTCGATGTTAAAGCTTAATGGTTTTGCAATGGCTCGTGGATTGAGTCTTTCATGGATCCCATAGGTGGCGTCTCCGTAAGAGAAGATGTCATCACCATTTCCATGAATAAAGTTGTCAAAATAACCAAACGTAATCATCAAATACCTTACATAAACATTCACATTCTTTTCATCTGGAGAAAGTGATTTCATTATATTTTCAGTCAGTCAGAGGTTTCAATTTTATGAGCAATTGCTACATATTCAATCACTTTACAGGCGGATCAACAAGTTCCTGCAACTCTCCAGTACCGGCCTCACCGAGAACGGGCCTAGGAAGATGTCTCTCACCTCTATTCATACACAGAACCGTGGTTCCTGAGGCGTCGTCCACAATTGCTCCTCCAGCTAGTCCTTTGGGTGCTATTCAGCCAGACTTGTACTTGCGGAAAGACGGCCCTCTGTTCATTGGCAGTTCGAACAAATCCAATACCGGCATGGGAAGACTACATTTCAGACTATCTTACGATTTCGACAGGAGTGACCTAGTTGTACATCTTATCGAAGGTAAGAAATAAATTTTGAATCAAATATCAACATTCTGTTGAAACGATTATGCGTACTGAAATACCATTCAACCGGCTTTGGGTTGAAACCCCGCCAAATGATCGAACATTTACCAATTTTTGTTAAATAGACTGAAGTAATATTTTTCATTTCACTAGCTATGTTGCCCAAAATAACGATAACCTCCAATAAAAAACGGGAGTGAGTTAAGAATTAAAATGTTCTTTCAACGAAATGATCTCCCTCTAGTTAAGGTCCTCGAAACAACCTTGCTTCGTTCGACAGTTCGTTTTTTTAGAATTTACTATTTACTTGACCAACGGTACAGAAGCAATCAATGTTTTCCTTATCATTATTAGAGAAAAATGGAAAAAAATTCAAATATAGAAAGTTGTGGAGAGGTAAAAGTGTAATTTCTGTGAAAGTTCCAGTAATGTTTCAAAAAACTTAGGATTGAACAATTAAATGAAAGTGTATTTTTACTCATCCCAACAAAAGTAGTTAATCCATCTGACGATACAATTTTCGAAAATGAATATGCATGATAAAGTTTTTCGTTGAATATAAGACGTTCGGATTTCCATAGTCTAAGGAATGAAAGATTCAAAACCTAAGAGAAGATGAATGAGGGAATCATAAACCCTTTCATTTCATTGGAAAATATGAATATCTTTTTCTAGTCTCAGAAAACAATGAAAGCATTTCAGTTCACAGTATTCATTGTGTATAGTCAATTTTTATCATTATTCCTCAAAAAATACTTATTGAAATATTATAATTTGTGCATTATTGATCACAAAATATAGCATGAATTCGGAATTTAAGTAATTGTTATTAGTGTGATTATTACTGCACCTAAGTATTGAGTAAAGTGAGGAAAAAGTAACAAATATTATTATCAATGGTAATACCACAAGACCTCAAAATTTTATCAATAAATTTCCATTTTTTTAAAAAACTTCGTTTTTTAGCAATATAATGTAATCAAATAGCATGATAAAACCACAAATCCGTAGGACGAGTGGATTTATTTATTGCTGGCTGCTCGATTGATATTGCAAAACCAAACAAAGTTTGTATCACAGAACCATAATATATAGTTCAAGTTCAAAAACAGCACCAGCTGAACTTCGCCTTTCATCGAATGTTCCGTTCTGTTCAATTTGTGATTATTCGATTAATAAAGATTATTATTATTTTATTATCGTTTTCTACCGTAGTATGCGCTGGTCAGACCCTATCCCCCGAAGCCTCGATACATTTGGGAGGGCGCACCAGCATTATCAACCAATGACCACTTATCACATTGTGGGGTAAGTGATCATTGGGTTCAAGAATCATATGCCCTGAGCAAGCACAGTGATTCAAGAATCAGTCTTTTGCATCTGTCCGGCTAATATTTCTGCCCAAGTGTGGCAAGCCGGTATGATTTCAAGATTCGTGAGTGGATCATTCCACCAAGGACACCAATAATAATCAGAACGATCATCTTGACAGAGTGGTCTGTATTGAGTCTGCGGAGTTCGAAGAGAAAAACTTCGATATTCCATCCGTTTTTTCTCTGCTTTTCGGACGATATTTGTCTCGCCAGGAGCTGAAAACCACGACAAATATCGTCTTGCTATGGTAGTCGAGAAGGACTACATCAAGCTTATTAGCTTGGGGAACGAATAGTTCCCCATCCTCAATAGTTATTATTATTATATGAATTGTTGGTATTCAAGAAGGAGTTTCATTCGGAAAATTGTTGTTTTATTTTCGTGGGGTTATGTTAATCAGTGAAGGGAAGCAATTCATTTTTCATTTCGGTCTCTTGTATCTGTTTATTGTATTGGTGGGTTTTATTTACATAATCATTTGAGTTGTCTTAGTAGAGTAAGGGTCTAGTCTTTGTCATAACATTATATCAAATTCAACATGTGAATTTCTGTAGAAGCATTTGTGCAAAGTTTTAATATTCAGTGACAATCATGTTTCAAAATTTGATTCCATTGGTTCAATTCGATTAGGACAGTGACAATGATTAATACGTTACTCTGAAAGTAACGTATGATTCAATAATAGAGACACCTAGATGGTAGTTTCATGGCTTTCGTGGCAACAGTTTTGTCGCCGTCTGTTTTATTGCCATCGCTATTAAACTGGTGGTCTAGCCTTCACAATTTCCTCAACGTTTTATCGGTTGGAAGGAAATTGTCACTAATAATTGTTCACATTTCTCAGAGGAAGCCTTATTCTTCATTGAAACTGCTATTTCTATTTTCAAAAGATAACCAGATTAGATTAAATGCTCGCCCCCCCCATGCCCCCTACCGGGTTGAGTGCCCTGGAGTAAAAGCTTCACCACACAAAACAAATTGCGAGGAAAACCTACTACACCACTCCATCCACCCTCGCTTCTCCTGAAAACGGTCCTCAATCCCGCTGCTGGGCACTTCAGCAAGATTGACATCTGACCTCTTTCGATCGAAAGTCAGCCTTTAGGTGCTTTTACTTTCGTATCTGTTTATTGTGTTCGTCGTGACTTTCCTGATTGAATTTATGCATGGGGCCCCCCTAAAACTAACCGGCGGCTGTTATTAAAACAGTCGAGCGTTCC
>WOGR01000352.1:0-33169 GCA_015342045.1 Leptinotarsa lineolata | reverse complement strand
CATGAACAGTTCCATCGAATTTTCGAAAATAATTCACAGGGTGGTCGAAATTTCCACCTAAAACATAACATCGAGAAAACTGATGAAACACGATTTTTTCAAATGAAAACCACACTATTCTATTATCTTTGGATACTACGAAAAGAAAGCTATCAAATTCATGAAGAATGTCCTATACCCACCCCTGGCAAGATATTTCTGATTTTGTGTTAAAATAAAACTCGAAGATGCATACCCACAATCAAACCCCAGAGATTAGATTCACTTAGGTTGGTCAGCTTACACATCTATTTTTCCAAGCACAAAACTACTCAACGATTGATATTTTCAGTAACTTTGTTGACTTATATATAATTAATTTAGGTACATGTTGAAGTAACGCCAAATATTATTGCAGTACTGCCACCATTCGAATTACAATATACATCAGCTATATCTAAAATTATGAAGAATTTGAGATGATAAATTATGTACGCTTATGGAACAGCTACCTGAAAATGATTTAACACTTCTACTTGATGAAATAGACAAAAGCTTAAGTTGTCCATTCTCTAGTTCAATATTCAATTGGAGTAATGGCGTAAAAAAATTACTATAACTGACACTAATGAGAAATAAACAAAGTACTCAACTCTGAAAAAACAATGTGATTCAAATTATGATATGAACAATTTATACAAACGAAAAAAGAGAATTGTTACACATAAAGTACGCTATGTTCTATCGGAATCAGGTGAATAAATTGAAATATTAGAGGCAGCAATTTTTCATAGAATTTCAAAATTGATGTTTCTACTCATCAAATTGGATAACTCTTCCACTTGCCACCAGACAATTAGGATACAATGCTTTTCAATCAGAAATGTGTTTTACAAATTCAACGACTTTTCATATTTTAACTTGTGTTTCATTATTATTTTTTCGGAAAGCTTGGGTAAATTAAATTTTGCCAAATTTCATTATCACAGTAAGAATAATTTGAAGGTGTATACTCACAGTCAAAACCTAGAAATCAGATACACTTATAGCTGGTCAGCTCACAAACTTAACTCTCCAAGCACAAGACTACTCAAAGATTAATGTTATCAGTAAATTGGTTGATCTATATATCCGAGATTATTTCAGGTATATGTAGAGGTAAAAGTATTATTGCAGTACTGCTACCATTCAAATTACAGTGTACATAAACTTCGCCTAAAATTTTGGATTATTTCAGGTAAAGAGGGACATCATGAAAATGTTTCGGGTATGTCATATGGAGATATGGAGTCGATAATACTTAACAGAGGTTCTCCTCACAGGTTTCTGAGATTAGTATTGCTAATCGGTCGATTATTTTTACTACCATAACGTACATACATATCAAGGGAGATCTTATTACCTTCATGATGGTAGTATTTTTTAAAAATATTTATCACATAAAAACATGATATTTGTTTCACCAGAAAGAAGCCATGTGCTGATGTTTTTGAGGGCGAAAAAAGTTCATTGGTACTTGACTATTGCATAAGCAATATATTTTCCGATATGAACGATTTCAGAAAGTGATGGAAACTACAGATCTCGAAACAGACAACTCCGTGAGCTGAAAACATGTGTCGTCATAAGGGCTGAATACTTTTATGCCATTCTGAACTCGAACTTGGAGGGGAGTCAAGAATAGGATACCAAAAGGATCGAAACACGAGCCAATAAGGTATAGTTGAAGAAAGCTTGTTAGTGAAAATATTGCTATTTACTATATGGATGCTATAATAATATTGAGTTCAACTGAAGAAGAAGGAGTCGAGAGATTAAGAAGAGTTTTGCTGAAGACTATGGATTGGACATCAAAAATAAGAAATGTCAGCTACTTAAGACCCGTGTAGAATTTTTGGGTTTCATTATTGAAGATGGGAGAGTTCAACCTTCCAGTGAGAAGACATTGGCAATAAAGAATCATCCACAGCCAACGACACTTGAAGAATTTCAATCTTTCCTAGGTTTGACAGGTTATTTTCGGAAGTTTATCGCATTTTATTCTCTGATTGCTAAACCTTTGAGTGACTTGTTGAAGAAAGAACAACAATTCATTTTCGAAGATATTCAGAAAGAAACATTTGCGAAGTTGAAAAAATTATTTAGTTCTGAACCTGTATTGAATATCTACAGACAAGGCCAGGAAACGCGGATGCGGATACGGATGCAAGTAGGTATGGGTATGGAGCTTGCCTCATGCAGAAGTTTGATGAAGATATTGAGTTTCACCCAGTATATTACATGAGTAAGAAGACTACCCAAGCTGAAGAGAAATATACCAGCTACGAACTTGAAGTTTTGGCGATAATTCAGGCTGTCAAAAAATTTCGAATATACTTGCTTGGTTCTAAATTCAAAATTGTGACAGACTGTTCAGCTTTTCAAAAAACGATGAATAAAAAAGACTTAACCACTAGAGTTGCTAGATGGGCATTGCTATTGGAGGAGTATTCTTATGAGATTGAACATCGGAAAGGAAGTAGAATGTCACATGTAGATGCATTGAGTCGTAATCCAATTATTATGATGATGACGAAATTATTAACAGAAGAAGACGGAATAATGAAGCGACTGAAAGTAGCACAGGAAACTGATGATCATATAATGGCTATCAAAAAAATATTGACTACAGAAGAGTATGAAGATTTTTTCGTGAAGAATGATATCGTTTATAAATATGAAAATGGAAAAGAGCTGATTGTAGCACCGAAATTCATGCAAACGGAATTGATTAGAAAGTCTCATGAAATTGGACATTTCACAATATCGAAGACAGAAGAAGTTGTGAAAAGAGAATTTTTTATACCGAATCTGAAGAGTAAAATTCAAAATTGTGTAAGAAATTGTGTACAGTGCATATTGGGTAACAGGAAAGAAGGTAAAAAGGAAGGTATGTTACATCCATTATCTAAACAAGAAGGACCCTTGCATACTTATCACATAGATCATTTAGGACCAATGCCTTCGACTAATAAAAATTACCAATATATTTTAGTAGTTGTTGATGATTTTTCCAAATTCACTTGGCTATATGCCTGTAAATCTATAACAGCTAAAGAAACTGTTACGTGTTTGGAAAGACAGAAGCAAGTATTTGGTAATCCATCAAGGATCATAACAGATCGAGGAACGGCATTTACAGCAAAAGAATTCGAAGATTATTGTGCAGAGGAGAATATTCAGCATTTGTTAATCACTACTGGAGTTCCAAGAGGAAACGGCCAGGTAGAAAGAGTGAACCGCATAATAATTTCTGTACTTACCAAACTCAGTATAGAAGATCCGAGAAAGTGGTACAAATTCGTGAATCAGGTGCAAAGAGCATTGAATTCAACTATACAGAGAAGTATTGGCGTAACCCCTTTCGAAGTAATAATGGGTGTGAGAATGAAAAGTAAGGAAGATATAATAATTAAAGAACTATTGGAAAAGGCAGTGATAGAAGAGTTCAACGAAAAGAGAGAAGATATCAGAACAGAATGTAAAAAACAAATTCTGAAAGTTCAAGAAGAAAATCGAAGAACTTATAATTTGAGGAGAAAAACTCCAAGAATTTATAAAAAAGGAGAATTGGTGGCTATAAAGAGGACACAATTCGGAGGTGGACTTAAATTATGTAAACAATTTTTAGGACCCTATGAAATTGTTAAAGCAAAACCTAATGAAAGATATGACGTAGTGAAGGTAGGTCATCATGAAGGACCCCTGCGAACTTCTACATGTGCGGAATTCATGAAGCCATGGATCGAGAACCAGAGTGAATCCGAGCCGGATTCAATGTCGGATGGCCGAGTGTAGATAGGCATATTCATTATTAGGTATAATTTTATGTATAGCTGTCAGTTTGATGAATATTTTATTGTTTTGATGTTTTAATCGCGCTGTATCTAACTTTCGGTTAGAATGATATTTATATTTTCGGAAACCATGGAGAAGTCATAACAGAACAAAAGGAATAAGGTGAAATGATTGATTAAATGTCATTGGGCAAGATTAGATAGAGAATTAGACGATTAGACGATATTCAGCAATAACCAGTCATAAGACGGTGCAATATTCAAGTCGAGCCGCGACCGGATTGCACGAAGACGCACACATTTCATTCCAAGCGAATATTGACGTTCCCGTTGGTTGATGAAATAAATTGTTGGATCATTTTCGAAGAGTTCTTATTCGTAAACCCTAGACAACGAATACCAAGCCTACATTTTGGGGGCTCGTCCGGGATAGAGTGGACTAAAATAACCAAAGTTTGAGGAGGGAGCAGCTCAGCTTAGCCAACTGTAGACGGAGTTAGCTACGGCGATACGACGAAAGACGAAGGAAGATAAGTTATATATTCTTGTAAGAACAGAGGGCGACGAGACCATCATTTCGATAGCAAGTGGAAAGTTTGAAGCACATCAGCTAGTTTGAAGCACAACAGCTAGTTTGTGGAGAGAAGTTGAATCCTTGAATCACCATCTGCATTTAACTTGATAATTGGAAATCTGACAAGGTAGGAGGCATATATTTTCCCTTAATCCTCTTCAAGTGGAGGCATAGACGAGTACGACGAAGACATATTTGAAATTAATTGAAGAATTTCAGAGTTGTTTTATTACCAATTTTGTAATATTTCATTTTGACTTTTGTAAACGTCATATTCATTTGATTTGAAATTTTAATATTCATAGTTCGGAAGCAAATTCATTTTGGAGTCGTGACTCGATTTGTATAAAGTACTTTTATTTCTGTTTCGCTGAACTCATAGAGAGCATTGCATTCCCACTGATTTTTCACTTTATTACTTTCGTTCTGTTTTTTGACATTATACAGAATCTTTATAATGGCTAACCTTGGTGATATTCCGAAAATAGCTAAAAATATTTCTAGCTGTTCATTGAAAGCGATTAAGGCGTTACACGTTATTGCCTACGGTCAACCAGGTGAAAATCGGAAAACTAGAAGTTCATTACGTGCTTTTTCTGGTTTCAATTTGAATAAAAGTTCAGAGGAATATAAAAAAAAGGTAAGTGAAATAAAACAGAAAGTGCAGTTGCCTGATCTTGTTGCTGTGTGCCACATACTTGATCTTGATTATTCGGGTAGTAGTGATGAAGTGTTAGATCGCATTTGTTCTTTTATGAATGACCTGAAAGTTGTGGAGGAAATCGATGAGGAACAGACAGATAATGAGGTGGAAGACAGGGAGTCAGAAGTAGATGAAGATTCCGAACAAAGTGACAGTGATGATGACGGTTGTGTTAAAAGAGGCGAAAAATTGAAAAGAAGAGAATCATTCGCGTTAAGTTTTCGAGATGTTGAGGATAGTATCAGAACATTTGATGGAAAAGATGATTATCCGGTAGAGAAATGGATTTTGGACTTCGAGGAAATTTCAAAACTTACAGGATGGAATGATTTACAGAAACTGATTTATGCAAAAAAATCTTTGACTGGATTAGCCAAGTTATTTATTCAGTCTGAGAGAGGAATTACGAAATGGTCAATTTTGAAGAAGAAATTGAAAGCAGAATTTGAAGTTAAGGTAAGCAGTGCTCAGATACATAAGTTGTTGATGGCTCGAAGGAAAAAACGAGAAGAATCAGTGCAGGAATATGTTCTTACCATGCGAGAAATAGGAAGTAGAGCAAATCTTGAGCAAGAGGTTGTAATTCAATATATCATTGATGGCATACAGGATGATTCTCCAAATAAAATTATTTTATACGGAGCAAGAGACTTTTCTGAATTCAAAGACAAAGTCAAGCTTTATGAACAAGTGAAAGCTAGTAGATCAAATCATGGGTATGAAAGAAGTCAAGGTAAGGATTCTAGAAAAGACTGGAGAAAGGAAATGAAGAAGAGTAACGATGACAAGCATGACAGGAAGAGAAATAAGGGACTTTGCTTCAATTGTGGCAATAGAGGTCATATGTCTGGAAAATGTCCTGATAAATTCAAAGGAACAAAGTGCTTCAGTTGTTCTAGATATGGACATGTGTCGACAAACTGTCCTGAAAAGATGGATGGAAATCAAGACGGTTGTAGTTCCAATATAGCAACAATAGAAATGGGTTCCAGAAACAGGGTGAATATAACTATAGATGGTATTCAGTTGACTGCACTACTAGATACAGGTAGTGATATAACTGCAATAAGACAAGATATTTATGATATGTTCTTCAAATCCATTGAACTTAATAATCTTTCAATCCGTCTAAGAGGCATCGGACCGAATAGAATCTCAACAAGAGGATTTTTCGAAAACAATTTACTGGTCAATGGCGAAAAAGTTGTACTGAAAATTCATGTCATACCCACTGAAACTTCGAATTTCGAAGCTATTATTGGAAATGACTTATTGCTGCAAGCAGATGTAGCATTTCGAAATGGCGAAATTTTAATTTTCAAAAAGGAAAAAGGAAAATTTCTCTTGAATATGGCCGTGAATGAAGAGAAAGCTATTGAGGCAGTAGATGTCGGTCAGATAAAAAATGAAAAGTATAGAAAACAAGTGAAGAAAATCCTAGAAGGCTATAGTCCGGAGAAGAAGATGGTTACGGATATTGAAATGAAGATCATAATGAAGAGTGAGGAATCAGTATATCAAAGTCCTAGAAGGTTATCAGTACATGAAAAACAAGAAGTAGAGAGACAAATAGAAGATTGGTTAGAAGAAGGAATGATAAAATCTAGTTCATCGGATTTTGTCAGCCCACTAGTACTTGTAAGAAAAAGGATGGCAGCATTAGAATTGTTGTGATTATCGAAAATTAAATAAAAATGTAATCAAAGACAGATTTCCTCTTCCTTTGATTGAAGATGTGCTAAATATGTTACAGGGTACTGAATATGTCAGCACAAATGGTTTAAGGAATGGTTTCTTCATATAGATATAGCAAAAACCAGTATTAAATACAGTGCTTTCGTTACGGAATATTAGTTAAGAACAATTCCTATCTGTATAGGATGAATTACCACAAAACCTACAAAATCATATTGACGTCTTGAAGTATCAGTATTGTCAGGACCATTACAATCATTCAAGCAGCAGTAATTCCGTGAATGGTCCACCTATGAGAAACATCTTCCGTTGTTATTGTAAAGTGAATGATGGAAATATAGGCACACACAATGAAATGTATGAGTTGGATATACCACCTAGAAGGCGACGATTACTCCATAATTTCTGCTGCTAGCAATGAAATGATATGCATAAGTTAGGTCACGTATGATTTCATTGTTGGGATACTCCAGCAAGTTGAGGGCCAATCGAGTTGGATACCGGTAGTAATCATGGTCTGGGCTAACATGGTTTCTACTCTTACAACTCCATATTCATTGTGGATGTGGAAATAACTTTATCGGCTATTTTAAAAAATTTAAAAAATATACCTGGGGCATTTGGAATCGATGAAATCAAATAAGTGATTCAAAAATTTATCAAACTCAAAGAAATGCAACCGGGAAATGGGGTTGAGGAGAATATCGACGAGTATTTCTCCTACATGAAAACAACAACTGTGAAATGCGGAATGCGGTCGAAATATTACACAAACATTAAAAAACATTGCTGAATGTTTGGGGTTCGATCCCAATGTGTTTAGCAACGATGAAACTCACAAATCAATATTGCCTGTGAGTATCAACGAAGTGAGAATTATTTTTGTGGATTGTATTGTGACAGCTGAAGCATAATCAAATGGTAATGAAATCCACAGCATCTTTGAATTTGATATTGATGAAGAGCCTGGATACAAACTCACCAAGGAACCTCAAAATATTATTCAAATTCCAATACAGCCAGGCGGTCGTCAGTACCTCGACAAAATCACTCTACACATATATTGGATGGTAATGATAATCTGATCAATTTCAATGGTGGAAAAATTATAGTAAAATTGAAATTGATGAAGCTATAACAATTATCATTTCTTTCATCAGTTCGGACTTCCATTGTCTAATGTTATATAAAATGATTTGAAATCCCTGAAAGAACCAATACAATAGATATAAATTATATTAATTAGTAGTAATTCGAAATTTGAAAAGTAATACAAATTATGAAACAAAAAAGTAATTGGCTCTCCGGGGCGACTTGATTGATTCCAGTGGCGCATTTGCTTTTTCAGCTGCAGGAAAACCCGAAAAAACCTGCAGCACCACATCATCTGAAGATTTTGATCTGCCAATGTCCTCTCTTTCATAGAACAAAATGTAGGGTGTCTCCAGAGGCTTCAATAAATCCACGATATCAATACAATTGAGAATCAGAAAGAATAGCTGATATTAACAAATATTTGAAAATAACAAAAAAAAACCAAATGAATTGACAGTGAAATAAAATACAAGTAGAAAATTGGACAAATTGAACAAAAAAGAAATAAAACTGAAAATTCATCCATCCATCCATTCATCCATCTACGCATAATAAATGCAATCTTTCAAAATGAAAACTGTATGAATCCTGACCCATTTCAATTCGTAGGGTCTTCCAAAGAGATAATCTGTTTGGATATTATGAATTGCGGGACAGAAAATCGTGAAGAGGATACAGAAGAAATATTGTTTAGAATTGTTGACCTCAGTCCCGAACAAAGAACTTATCACATACCAAAAAAATAAATGAAGTTATAGATACAGATTACCATCATTCAGATCTTTTACAAAACAACTTCGTGAGATACGTCTGTGGTTATTTGATCCAAAGGTGTTTAAAAGTCCATTCTTGTGAAATTTGTGAAAAGTATGCCAAGGCCAATCAAAAATTTAAATGACTCTAGTTTATTTTGTCATTTAAAAGCATATCAAAATGGAAATTTAGACACTTTTGGAAATTTACAAATGCCTCATAGTTTTGTAATGTATATTTCCAACTTGGAAGTTGTTTACCAACAACATTTTGAAACATTTTTCCCTCATCGACATATTCCTAAAAATATTGATTTTGAACACCCTTGTGAACATTTTCCATATACTTTACTCACCAACCAATTAGGTCGTTTGAGAATATTTTACCTTTTGAAATATGCTAATAGAAATTTCAAAAATATTAGTTCTAAATCTAGCGAGAGGAAAAAGACAAAATTACTTATTTGGCGACACCAGTGAGTATTTCATTTCGTCATTCACGAAGTGTGTGTATTGAGTATTCATTAATTTTTTTTACTTAAACATTTTATTTTATATTATATACCCTTGAAATAATTTTTATAATTATATTGTGTATTACTTTATTTCCAATATTGAAGTCAAGATCCATTAATAAGAATTGTCTAGTTCTGCTTCAAAAGTGTCTATGCCTTTCATTTTTTATGTATCCTCCTCCACAAAACATAAATAGTAAAAGATATGAATGAATAAAAATTTAAATATTTTCGGAATTCCCAGAAGTTCTTCCAGAATATCTGGGATGATATTAGAACTAAAGACGGTCCTGAACTTTTTTGTACATATTGGGCAAAGCCAACCTTCAGCTTTATACCAGAATGTCATTATCAAGGTCCCTGAAAACACCGAATAAAGATTAAAGGAGCCACTTTGAACTTCCAATTCTGATTGTTCACTATTCTGTGCTTCAGCATTGTCTAACCCAAAAAAAATTGGTGTGGCAACACTGCCGCCGAATCGGGTGTCGAAGTAGTTTACTATTCTGTGTCGCATACAACTTATCATTTAAGCTACGCCATAAAACAGAATGCGACTTTTAGAAAAAGAGGAGGCAAATTCAAAATTTAACCTTGGGCTAATCAAATTCAAAAATAAAGAGATTAGGATGTTTTTGTTTAATTATTTTTCAATTCATTAATTTGCTGTTTTCAGGTCAAACCTAACCACACTTATGTGTACCATGGCATTTTCACTAAGATTACAGAGTTTATCAAGGAACTTATATTCAAATTTTAAACAGACTGGTCGAGTGAGTGAGGAGTTAGGTTATATAGTACAAATTTAATATATTTCACCTTTCAGAAACATTCCCATGTCCGTATAGTTGAGGTGGGCCCTAGAGACGGTTTACAAAACGAATCTGTTCATGTGCCAACTGACATAAAAATTCAGTTCATAAATAAGCTTACTGAAACAGGACTAAAAACAATTGAAGTTACCAGGTTCAAATTTTCCAGTGAGAATTATCATTATTCAAACTGATTTATCTGTCTTTTTTCTAGTTTTGTAAGTCCAAAATGGGTGCCTCAAATGGGGGACAATTCAGTGGTCTACACAAACATGATAAAAAAAGAAGGCGTATCTTACACAGTTTTGGTTCCTAACATTGAAGGGATGAAATCTGCAGTAAGTAATTTAGTTAACCAATTTTGTTTCTACCTCATCTGTATTAATTTCCAGTTGAAAGCTGGAGTCAAAGAAATAGCTGTGTTTGCATCAGCTTCCGAGGGATTTTCAAGAAAAAATACAAACTGCTCGACCCAAGAAGCTTTGAACAGAATAAGAGATGTTATTGAAATGGCAAAGTCTGCTGATATCAAAGTTCGAGGTTATGTATCATGTGTAGTAGGGTGTCCCTATGATGGAGATGTTCATCCATCATTAGTTACGAAAGTTGCAGAAGCCCTCCTCTCTTATGGTTGCTATGAGATATCTCTAGGAGACACAATAGGTGTGGGTACAAAGACATCTATTGAACGAATGCTAAAGGACGTACTGAAGATTACCAATCCTGATAAGTTAGCTCTTCACTGCCACGACACCTATGGCCAAGCTCTAGTTAATATCTGCAGTGCTCTCGAACTTGGAATTAGAGTTGTAGACTCCGCAGTATCTGGTTTAGGTGGCTGCCCTTATGCAAAGGGAGCCACTGGTAATGTGGCTACAGAAGATCTTGTGTATATGTTACATGGGATGGGGATGCAAACAGGAGTGGATCTGAAAAAGGTTATCAGTGTTGGAAGGTTCATCAGTGATTTCATTAAAAAAGATTCAGGGTCGAAAGTTAATAATGCCCTTTATTCTAAATATTTCTATGAAGTCAATGCCTAAATAGACTGTAAATGACCAATCTGCTTGGATGATATTGTGAAAAATAACTTGTCAGGAACAATTTTTTGAATACAATATTTTTTATTAGGGAATATTAAATATTTACATTTTTTCAATTGATTCAATCATTCTTTCATATCTAAAGATTATCTGTAATTTTGTCATTTTCAGTACATTTTTCGAAACAATAGTTATATAGTTATTTAGTTCATATAATAAAGGAGAATAGACAAAGACTGGAGTAGAGGCTATATAAGAGAGTTTCTCTATGGGCATATCTCATCAGAATCCTGAATGAATTCAAAATAAGAGACCTCCAAAAAGGTGTCAAGTGAGAGTGGCTGGTTGCAATGAAAGCAATAGATTTGTAAAAAAATAGGACTGTAAACTCATTTCATTCAAATAAGTTTCTGAAACCAGATGGCATTTATTCAGTACTGCTGGACCTTCTACTACAAAAACTGTTTGATATGAATACTCAGAAATTTGGATATAGAGAGTGATTTGTGCCACCAGATATGGTATTTTAATGAAAATGGCTTTATGCTGGTTCACAGAAAAAGCTGAATACACTTACAAGAACAAGGAAGTAGTTTCAGCTGCTATTTCTGATATATTGAGGGCATATACAAAATAATGTTGTGGGAATGGATCTTACAGACGTCAAGGGTAAGGGGAATCAACTTCACTAGTTACATATAGAAAGACTGCATATTTAGAGGAAGATTGGTATACACAACCACTATTGGGGAAACAGTAATGACACAAGCAACAAGAGGCTGTCTCCAGAGTCCTATCCTTACTGTTATGGAATACCCAAACAAAATAAGCATGTTTAGTGAAGGCCTTAGATGCAGGTAATGCAACAAAGACAGCTTATCATATTTTATGTGAATGTGATGCCCTGGAGGTAATCAATTTATGGGTAACCCGAATTATGTCCACCTAACAAAGTACAAACTAGTATAAGAAAAATATTGTTGGAATGAGTGGTACGAAAAAGAAGGATGGAAAAAACAATCAGACGGATCCCAAGTAGTACAAAAGAAACTGTTGAAATTTTACAACACTTTTTAGAGAATTCCGATATTATTTCCTTGATAACTTTGAAAAGAAGCTGAAAGACTTATATTCATTATATGCTTTTCAAGTACATGTGGCTTCAGTATTTTCCAGAGATTTTGAAGAAATGGAAAAATCAAACAGCTCCCAAGTAGCAAAAAATACTCAGATTTTCCAACCAGAAAAATTACTGAAAAAAATGTTTTGCAGAACTTAGTTTCCATTAATATATGGGTAAACGCTTCAAATAAATGAAGAAAAATTAAATATCAGACAGAAAATGTATAGTGAACTGTCTTGATTATCTACAGATGTTTATTTCAGATATTATATGAGACAAATATCTTCTCATATCCCAATCTGTTAACAAAACTTTGATAAAAGAATAGCACTCCTTAATGAATGGATTCATTAAGGATCATACTATTTTCAACCTTTTGTATTTTTTATTCTTCATACATTGATGGAAATGTAGGAAGGCAAAACTGGTTCTCTATCAAAAATAAATACTTTTTTTAACTAGAAAAATCATTTTCGACAAAACAACTCTTTGTACCCATGACTCTCCAATAGACTTTTTAGATGAGATTATTAAGAATTATATCCCGAATGCACCAAGTTTAATAGGTTTATATAGACTTGAGTGTATATTAATTGGATTTTTTCCTTCAGACTGATGAAATGATAAAAAAATTGAAGGCTAGGCCACCAAAACGAAGTTTTACAGCGATAAAACGCTTCTTCCCAACAGAGATGAAACAATACAATTGACAGAGATAAAACCGACCGCAATGAAATCAACATAAGAATAATAACTCTTGAATCATATGTGACTCTCTGAGAAAGCTCAAATGAATATGTGAATCAAATAAAACTCACCTATACAATGAACAATACAAGGGACCAAAATGAAAAATGAATGGCCACACTTCACCGATTCACATAACCTCACGAAAATAAGACAATAATACTTCAATTCAAACTCCACCTTGAATAGCAAATACATATATAAAAAAATGACAAGATCATAATTGAAACTTATTTGTTTAATGAGACATTTTTAATTTGAATGGAGACGTTATTCTGAATTTCAATGTAATCGAAAAGAATATTACATGAATTGGTGACACCTTCAGCTGCGTTAGGTAGGTCGGCTACAGTTGACAAATACAACTTTAGTCATTTACTTACGTATTCATATATTCGAACATTGTATTTTCAAACAAATGTTCTTGCTGAAATTTCTCGTTATGCAGGTGATAACATTTATTTGATTTAAGAATTGATAATTTTCTTCTAATTTCTAAAAATCATCAGATTCCAAAAATTATAATTACTTGTTAGAAATATTGATTTTGACAGCGCAAAACTCTAAAAGCTTTCTGACATTCAACTTTTTTGTTTCATGCACTGAAGAATATTGTGTAATTGCTTTGATTAAGATTATCGAGAACATAATTCAGAGAGGCAATTTGAGGAAATCGGTATATATGGAGTGTTTGGATATTTGAGTAGGTTGAGTTTGGATTTTTCTGGATTCCTGGTAACACATGAACTGTATTTTATAAATATTTATTTAACCAATTAAACTATAATATCTTATTCTTAGTAGAAAATAATTTAAAACTGAATAATAACAAGTATGTATCATTTTTCAGTAAATACAGAAGTTTTGGAACAATATTTTATGAATAGCAAAACTGCCATAATAAAACTTTTCTCATGCCCAGTCTTTGGTTGCACTTATCAGCTGTCAAAGAATTCTTTCACAACAAAGGAATTCAATCATTTCTGAAAAGGGTCATAATCGGTAGGGTATTCAAAATTAATTGATTTCAATCCTGTTAATAGTTCTAATAATGGCGCTGAAAGTTGAGTATAATTTATAAAAACCCAACTGCCTTGGCCTGGTCAGGGCTGGTTTTTCAGTGACTGATATATCAGATACTGAATAACTTTACATCCCAAGTTTTCAATTATTAGCATCTGTGATTGTTTACTGAAAAATTATTTCTGTGGTAATTTGGTGGGTCTTGGTAAGGATTGACTGTAATGAATTTGATTCAATCTCAAAAATCATATAATACTGTTGGAATATGATTGTAGTATCTACTTTCACTAAACAAGTATTTCTTTGAATAGTAACTTGATTTTTTATCACAAAAGTAGGAAATACTTCTGAATATACCCCTCAACAGAATCTGGACGGGCAGCAAGAGTTTTTCAATGAAATGAACACTAGATATGATTGGACGGACCCGTACAATGCTAAATTTACAGTGACTAGAGGTTTTATTGTTTTCGGCATCTCTAATTAATAAATTATTACAAATTCAAATCGATTATTCTGACCCTTAAATATCCGACCTCTTGAGGTTTGAGGAACAATTTGTAAAAGGCACTGAGTGATGCATTTATTTTAACACTCTTTCCAGCCCTAATTTATGTATAATAATTATCATATTTGGTAAATACAAAAAATAGTTATGAATGTGATATACTTTTTCAGTAACACATTATCTGTCTATTTCAATATCATTGAAATAGAAAATAAAATTTAGCTGATATACTTCTGAATTTAATTTACTGCGCCTTTGAAGTTCAAGGCAAGGACATAATTTTGAAATTTTCATTAAACAAAAATTTAGGAATATGAAATTACTTGTTCTCAAGTTGTAGGAGTAACATTCGAAATTAGTAGGAAAGTTATACTAAATAACTTCAAAAAACAGGGCAAATTGATGAGGCCTATTGTTGAATTTTAGAAAAATATCATATTTTACAAAGATAAATAGACTTATCTATTATATCTATATGAAAAGATATATCAAAATATTTCAATAACGCTTATGCTGTATTTTTAAACTATTCTATCATATAACTCTGTATATTGCCAGATATTTTATAACATTTTCAACTTCAATTTTCAAATATAATCATCAATGTACTGAATACAAACACTGTTCACTTGAATTCAATAGATCTCTATTTATCAATACACACATAAACTTTAATGAAAGTGAATTTTACTGGGCTTAGAGTAGGTACTTCCATTTTTATTTTTAATAGATGTTTTTTGGTTATAAGATTACACTATTTTTGTGCAAGTTTACACTTGTTTATATTACAATTTATTATAAATATGCATCATCAGAAAGATTGCATAATGAAATGGATCATCTAAAATTTGAAATATTTTGTCAACTTTACAAAGATTCAAGTATCTATTATTTAGGATAATTTCAGTTACCAATCTTTCTGAAAATATATTAGTCTAATATAATTTTGGTTTATTTTACATACTAATATAAATAAACGATTTAAGTACTATCATGCTGAGACTAGAACTAGATATATTTGAATGAAATAAACCAGCAGTTTACTTCATAATTTCAATTGTTATTGCACTTTCTTTTGCAGTTTCAACAAAAACGTCTGCAAAAGTAGGAGCAATTTTTGAAGTCTGTTATTTTTATTGAGCATTAATAATTTTATTACTCTTGGTAACTAACTGGAAATACTTTGGTAATGCTTCAGTTTGAGTGGCAGAATTCATCAGTTTGATACGAACTCTCAAGGAATTAGGCTGGTGAAATTTAAAATGGCAATGATATATCCCAATTTTACACATTTGTAAGGGTAATTGTATAACAAGAAAACTGCAATCAATATTTCAGTTTTGAGTGAGGAAGCTGACCATGTACGTTTTGGTATATCGCCCAATTTCTTCAGAGTAGTTTTGAAACAAATAGGATATTTTCAACGGGATCACATAATCCTATACTATCGAACTGATTTTTGAATCATCTAAATGAAATTTGGTATGCAGGTATTTGCAAGTTCAATTATCAGAATATTTCATTCATCTCAAGAGTATAGCAGAGGAACTATTTTGAGTAATTAGTACAGATCTCTGTGATTGTCACAAAATTTGTGTTTTTCACTTTCAACTTTTCCAATCTGAATACACAACAGATAGTTTACCAGAGGAATATCCCATAAATATCTAGGCCACCATTTCCTTTTTAAGCAAGAACAAATTTTCAATGGGATTTTCAAGACACCTGTCGTTTTTTTACAGATGAAATTATTTGTAATATATATTTCACCCTGACATGTCTTGAAAATTATTATTAATCTCTTCATTTACTCAGATTAACAAAGTAGGATTGAAAGGTATTTTTTTGGGAAAAGAATCTTCCTCTTGAGTTGTGGTTATTGCAGACGAGCCTCCTGTAGTGTTTGAGTCTGAGCAGCTGTCTGATAAGGAATACCAGGAAAAGCACCTGCAGCAGCCGGCAAACCAGGGGTTTGAGGTAGCGTAGCGTATGTGTATGGCATATAACTAGCTGCACCTGGAAAAATTGAAAAATCATATGGATATTTTGCAGGGTGGAATTAAAGAAATAAATAAAAAAAGTACTATACTCTGTCCAACCAAGCAACAGAGTGCTCCAAAAAACATTATCATGCATAGTGCACGTTATCTCCCAGACAAGGCTGCTTGTACAGTGTCGCAATAAGGAACGGCAAATTTTTTTTAATAATATGCGGCTGGGTATAGAAAAATTTTTTAGGTGGAGTGTAGGAAAACAAATTAGCAGTTTCTTCAGCCGTATCAGTACCTGACATTTCAAAAATTTCAAACTTTAAAATACCGTATATGTATATACCATTACCACTAACAATGAATTCCGTCAGCCGATTGCAGTTGAATCTGATTGGCCAGCGTAAGGAGGCTTTTTCATTTTACGCAATAGATGCAAATGTGCGTGGTGATCATACTTTGATCACGCATGTATCATTGTTTGGGTTGCTTTTTTGTTGGATGGATATAGTTTTTAGACGTTAGAATAGGCTTTCACGGCTGAAGTGACGGTTAGAGAAAACGAAATCCGGGTGGGTAGGCCGTGGTCGAATGGAACCTGTAGTACGAAAAGTTTCGTCTGCTACTGCGGCAGACATCATCAGTGTTATGACAGCCAGGACGAAAGTTATATTTCGAAGTTTCAGCAACGAAGTCAGTCGTTGCTGAGGATTCGAGATATAAGCTTCGTTCTCGCCGTCAACGCACATTATTCATGATGTCTGCCGCACTAGCAAACAAAACTTGGTACTACAAATTCTATTCGACCACAGTCTATCCACTTGAATATCCTTTCAGTAAACTGTAGATATTGACTCACATGAAAAATAATTCTGATTACATCTTTTAATTTGAACAACTGTTTTATTCTATAATTTTTTTAGATCAAAAGTGCATTACATTTTCAGTGTTTTTATGAAGTATCAACATAATTTTTGAATAGTTACTTTATGAAAAACATTTTTGGCTTCAAACTCTTCATTTCATTTATAATTATAAAGAACAAACTCAATCAGCTTATTTCTAGATATTGGAAGTGTTAACTCGATAAGTCATAAAATAAGTATTTACATAATATGTGAATGAAGATTAAAGTGATTATATGTGATGGAATCAGCCGATATTTGATGATGCAATCCATATCGTATTCATCTAACACTTTATTGAAACTGCAACATGTGCTTTAATATATCATAGCTTCCTCAGTATGAACACACCTGAGGAAGCTATCGTATAGTGAAACACGTGTCTGTTTTGTGAACTGTCCAGTGAAAACCTCACAAAGTGTTGAATGATTTGAAGTATTTTTTGGGGAGGAATATTGTTCAAAGAAAAAAAAAAGAAATATGAAGAAGACGGACTTGAATATAATGTATAATAAACACTACAGTTGGTCGACGAAATAATGCGCATACGCTATCAATTTGTGACTGGGAACTAAGAAATATACCTGGATAGACAGGGCCATTTCAAATTCGAGGTTGACATTTATAATTGAGATTTTAAATTTTCTTACTGTGAAATATGTACCCTCAATTGACAAGTTGTGAAAACAAGTATTTGTGTAGAATAGAAGAATTGAAACTGTCGAAACTTTTCAAAAATACATGTGGACAGTGTAAAATTTCAAAAGGCCTGGAAATCAACAACTCACGTTTGTTCAGCTATCTCTTTTCGATGAGTATGCTAGATACGGATAATCAACTAGGTATCGAGATCCTTAACCAGCTGTGCGGGTACCAGAATCTTTATCCGCTATAATAATTATTCAATTTTCACACTCTACATTTTTATTCAAGACGCGTTTTACTATATGGTAGTTTCATCAGTTGAACTGGTTCGGAACCAGATTAGAATGAGCGTTGGAAAAACGAAGTCGGGAACACACACGGTAAAACCTTTATATAGGAACCGTTCAAAAAGAGAACCTAAGAACTGCTTCAACAAAGCAGAGATCGACTCAGAACAATTACAAGGCTACTCATTGAGTACTGTCCATTAAGAGGACACCCGAACAAAATAGGACTATACAATGGAGACCTTGGCTTCAGGCAATGTAACAAAGGAAAAGATACAGCTAGTGATATTTTATGCGAATATGAGGCACTGGATCACAGGAGGCAGACAAACAATTTTTGGACAACCCAAATATGTCCAGAAGAGTATGACACACATCTAGCAAGAGATTTGCAAAAACTAGTACAGGAAACAAGATTGTCGAATAAGTTTCATTATCGGGGTAAATCGCAATAAGCCCATGAGGCTGCAGTGTTTCTCGGATAATTAATAGAAATGGACAAGCCAGACGGCTCCCAAGTAGTAGAAAAAAAATCGCAAACGTTAACCGTTTTGTCATCCTTTTTCACTTGTAGAAGAAAGGGATGCTTAATGGAGTATGTGTTTTATCGCGTATTTTGTTGATGTCGCTTGGGTATTCTTCAATCGTCAATACTGTAGAATTTATTGTATACCTATTAAATTCTGGGACACAAAAGTCCAAAGCCTACAAAAAATAAAAGGAAGGACTTATTCTATAAGTATTTCCTGAATATGACAAAGAAAAAAAATCAGAAAAGCTACTACGCAAAAAGACGGTACGGTCCTGTAGTTTTACATCAAAAGGTGCCTTTAGTTCATATAACCTCATTTCAGATCTGTCATTTTCGCTCTCTCTACTTTATCGAAACATGTCTAGCAGATACGGCGAGTAACTTTTGGTATAAATGACTAATCTGGAATAAGAATATTGAGAACAGAACTCACCTAAAGAATTCAGCCATTGTCTGAATACTAAATATTTTCAATATGAAACCTATTTGAGTGAAAGATCAGTTTCTTCTGTGGAAAGACGGCGCTAAAATAACTTTCGCTTTTGAAAGACAGATGGTGCTGGTTTATACAAATAGAAAGAATGTTCTCAAATTAAAAAGTTGGTCTATAATTAGAGCTTGTGAAGCACCCCACTCGTAAACTCAAAGTAAACATTCTATTAGAGGAATGTGTGCATTTTGTGCAATATTAATTTATTAGAACAGACTTGGCGAAAATGTGCCTTCTTCTTCAGATAATTGATTTCATCTCATAGGAGCTAATGAAAACTCTAATACAGAGAAGGACACACCCAGTGTTACGAATTGGAGACTGAGGTGGAAGGGATGGGTGGTAGTATAACGGCTACAATTATTGTACACGGCGACATTCGGTCATCTATGGAAATATTGTCAAATAACTCAGGGTAACAAATCTATTAATTTTTTTCATCATGGAACATGGAAGAAAAATGCCAGACAAGCGAGGATATTGTACCGGGTCGATACTTCCCTCTCCAATTAATTTCCGTGGTCAGTTCAGTACTTGAAAGTCTCCATACTTTCCCCCACATCAGCTCCTTACATTCCGACCTGAAATTCGAAATGAAAGTCGAAAATAACAAAGTCACTTTCATTCCTGGATGTTTTCATCACAAAATACAATGATTCCTTCTCACACACCGTTTACCGAAAACCAACCCATACTAACCATCAACGCTTAGTCCCATCATCATTCTGCCCAATTAAATTCCGTTCTTAATTCTCTCATACACAGGTCTATCAGACTCACTAACAGCCGCAATAGATCCAAGGAACTAAACGAACTCTAATCCGACCTTCGCCAAAACGACTATCCCAAATTCCAAATCCAAAGATCCCATTCAATTTCAGCAAACCTGTACCCCGCATCTCAAACAGCCCGATGAACAGAACGGACCCCCCAAAAGCTTTTCTTCGTTATAATCACGGAGTTGCCGACAAAGTATTCACAGCCAAAAATCAAAATTTCCACTTTTCTACGAACACTGACACAATACCCAATGATACTTAGGGCATATACGGAATTCCATGTTCCACCTGCCAAAACAGAAGAGTCTTCAACAGAGTCTATGAACATGAGCTTGCTGTCCGGGAGTCAGATCCAGCCTCACCCCTCTTCAAACATCATCGTGAAACAGGCCACACAATAAGCTTCGAAAACACCAAAACCACTGCCACCGAAAAAGCTCTCCAGGCCAGGATAATCCGCGAAGCTATTGAAATTGAAAAACGTCCCAACTGCCACAAGAAACGAGATGATTCACAAAGATTACCTCATTCATGTCACGCTATAAATCTCACAGCATTGCATACCTCGCTTCTGCAAATCACAACCCCGTTTCCACTACCAATTCCACCATCGCGGTTTAAATGGTCAGCAATCTGAGATGTGAATAGGTACATACTAATTTTAGTAAGTGAATAACATTATTCTCTGAAACATATGTTTTTGTTCGTGGCTCCCGGGTTTTGCATCTTCCTCCCCAGGTTCGTTAATGATTACAGTGAATATGGACATTTGCTTACCTGCGGCTCCTGTGTAAGGTGTATAGGCATCAAATCCATTTGCATACTGCCCTGTATATGGCGCAGCTGCTGCCGCCGCTACTGCAGCAGCATTTTGGTATTCATAAAACTGTGACGTGGCAGCTGCAACAGCTGCCGCGTGTGTTAGTTGCGTGGCTTGAAGTGGTACTAAGCTGCCTGGGGCTGTAGCTGCCAAATAAGGAGACTGGTACACATATCCAGGCGGCATCCTGAAAATGATTGACTTCGTTCAGTTGTTTGGATTAGGTTGCAAAATTTTCAGCACAGCAAGCAACACGAGAAGAAGTAAATATCAAAAACATTTCTGATGCACTAAAATGACCAACTCAAATATCAAAAAACATTGGATTTCAAAAATCTGTTTTGGGGATATGTTTTGACTTCCTTCATTTGGCTGGCTTGTTGACAAATTTGGAAAAACTTTTATAGAAATAGGGAAAGACAACTGAAGGTCAAAATCAACCAGTGGATCCAATATTTATGCAAATTAATGTATGAGAATTGTATCCCAAAGAAGCAAAACAAAATTAGAAGAAAATGAACCACTCTTTAAATGTTTTTACACAACATAGCTGAACTGATCAGCTAGTAGCTGATCAGCTCAGCTAACTCATAGCATAGCAGCGGCTACCGACTCAAAACCGTTGCATTTTAAAACACCAAAACATCACAAAAAAGTGGTAGAAAGACTCAGATATAATAATGGAGCCCATTCATCTATTTACGAGATGATATATCAACTCACCCCTTATGAAAGTAGGTCGACGTCCGAAATAATAAATTACTGAGGGTGTACGTGCGTACCCTTCCAAACAAGTTCAAGTTCAAGACCGAAAATATATAATTCCCTTCCACCCTTTCTATCGGGATTCACATGGTAGGGTGCTTCCCAGTAGGGTGAGTAAGGCATAAGTGCATTGCCAATGCATTTATGTTATTCGATTTTTCAAGCAATAACTCTCATTCAGAACAGTTGAAGGCTGACTTAGGAATAGTCGGCCAGGAAGCTATCAGCCAATTTTTATTTTGGTTATGAATATAGTAAAAGTGAGAAGGCGCTATTTTTTACCCATTTTAAATCAATTATACCTTCATTAAATTTATCGTGTCAATATTGCAAGTTCTAAGGAAGCAAATAAATCTTGTTATATTGACAACAATAAAATGGAACTCTTCTGTGAAAACACATAATGTTGGCAGATTCCAAAAGCAATGATATATACATGCATCTACCGTTGGTATTATCAGTTTTCCAGCATTTGAAAAGTACTCCATTGAGTTCATGATTTGAGCTAATATATAATCCAGTATATTGATGTTTAAGTATTGTTGATCGTCGTATACTCGAGTGTTTTTCAATATTTCTTCAGGTTGTGAAACTGCATGAAGCAAAAGCAGTGCTACATCCTATTTCAGAATAGAAGTCCAATATGAAAGGACACAGGGAGCTAACTTAAGAAAGTCATATTTAAAAAGATCCAACGCATCTAGTCAACGAGACCAATAAAGAAATGTAGTTTTATCAAATACAGGAGGTTATTAAAAAAACACAGAAAAAATAGGATCTCATACCAACAGTGCAAGAGCAAGCACAAGGAAAATAATAAGCTATTCAAGAAACATTTTATTTTGAGATTTTCACTAGATAGTTTTTCAAAAACGCAACACGTGTTTCGCTATGCAATAGATTCTTCAGATGTGTTAAGTAACGCTTGAAGAAGCTATTATATATTTGGTAAAATTCAAATAGGTGTGAGCCACAATAAACCCTCGCGGGTTGCAGTGTGGGTCGAATACGCCCACCTCCACTTTAACTACCCTCTACCCCACCTATGTGCTGAACTAATTGACATCGAAATTGCCCTGACCATCTTGCACAAATGGAAGAGAAAAACTTTGTAATAATGTAGGGTTTTAGGGAATCCAGTAATGCTTTATAAAGTACAGGCATCAGAATGGATCCTTAGAGACCAACATTTTTTCCCACGATTTTCAAGAATGGTCAAAAATATGGTTATATTTTACCCTAGCATTACCAAATACAAGAAAGTGAATGAAAAAACATTCGACACCATGTGGAATATTTTAAAAAAATCATGAAAACAATACACAATTCCACGTTTTCTCTGCCTAACTCGAGTTCTAAATTTATTTTGTTGTCTCTGGAATGCATGGCGAGAAGAATCCGTGAATCGTACCAAAATTTCGTGACGCAATTCTCCAAATAGTTTTGTTCGTTATCGTAGAAAGTAAGTATGAAGGCTCGATTCGAAAGCGCCTGGAATGGATTGACTCGACTGATGAATGTTGAGGATCACAATAAAATCCCTATGAATAGAGTCTACTTCATTGTTATTTACCGATAACGGTCTAATTCGAATATTACCTGTCCTTCTCAATTTATTTCGATGGATAAAAAAAGCAATGACGTGCATTGTCTTTTACTATTTGCACGTTAAACTGAACTGAAACCTGCAACTAAAGTCACAACCGACATAATCGAAAACGAATTGTTCAGCAATAAAACAAAAACCTTCACTATAAATTCGCCGTTTATATAGTCAATGATGTAATAACTTTATTTTTCTTCAAATATCCTATGTAAAGGGTAGATTTTCAAATCACTTTATATTATTTAGAGTTCATTCAATATAATTTTATTGTCAAGGATTCTATCCTTCTTTATTAGGGAAGCTCACATCATTATATTATTATAGCAATGGAGTGTTCATATTTGAACTGTATTATGTGTGTGTATGTTTGTGTGAATTAAAATGCAACCTCTTCTCTTTGGTATGGTAAAATGCCTCATTTTTCTAGAGATGGAGACCTGAAGTTTCGCCTTTCCACCCGATGATCATTTAGCCTCATTGGTGCCTTGGTCTGCGATCTTCATTTTCTTCCGGTGCATTCACTTTTTTGCAGACTTCGGGAAATCTGATGCTCTCTAAAATCCATTTGTAGATGCACCAGTTTTCCACAATCGTAATAGCGCTTTCGTCTGAAAGGTTCTCTTTTCTCTACTAATGAGCTTAATCTAGAGACGTCCTCTTCAGTTTATTGATTTTCCTGTAATATGGTCTCTCCACTGAAGATGACCCCTCTCAGTGATTTGTTGCATCTAAAATTCCATCATTGATGAATGCCGGCACTCTTATTTGTTCCACGAATTCTTTTGGGGATTGGGGGTAGGCTATTATTCGTTCTATATCTGTCCCATACTCCTGCAAGGTCTCCTAAGGTTGTTGATGCCTACTCCGTAGTTGGCTATGGTACACTAGCTTCAAGTAACTGCTGTCTGTATCGCCCTCTCAGAGCTTCTACGATCCTCTGGTAATCATTTTAGCTACTTTCCTGAAAGAACTCTCTCGAATATACTTTCTCAAATGTACTCTCCCGAATGTTGTGGGGTATCTCCGGTGCCTGACCTCGCAAGACCAGTACTAGTGAAGTGCAGTGGCTTTTTCCTCTCCCGCCCAGCCGTTGGCATTGGTTGCTACCTCAAATTGTCGACGAAACGTGGCCCACGATGACTGACCATCAAAAGTGCTGCTGTAAACACGGTTATGAACATGATATTTTTTCGAATTTCATCTAGGCGTGGGCTCTAAATAAACGAAGAAATAAGTTTTACGCTTATTCAAGTTCAATAACTTTATTTGATCACACAAATTACTCTTATTATTTACTTCAAACCGATAAAATGATGAAAATGCTATGCTACCAAAACACAGTTATACAGCCAGTCACCGCTTCTTCGCAACAGCTATGAAATTGGCAATCAGGAAACGTGGCCCACGATGACTGACCATCAAAAGGGCTGCTGTAAACACGGTTATGAACATGATATTTTTTTGAATTTCATCTAGGCCAGCTATGAAACTGGCAATCAGGAAATTATTATAAGTGATGAATCATATGTGACTCTCAGGGCCTAGTTATGCATCATTCTCACATTCAGTTCAATCATTTACGTTCTGTTCATATATTCGAACATTGTGTCTTTATTAATTGTACTTTCAAACAAATGGTCTTGTTGAAATTCGTCGTTGATCGTGCAACCAGCAATATAGGAAACTACTAGTCTTACGGACTCGTGGTTTCATCATGCTGTTTGCTCTATTGATATTGCTAAATGACAAAGGTTTCGTTGAAAAATGTAAAATTATCAAAAAAAATCTGGGGTCATGTGTTACCACTTTCGAATAAACTCAATACTTCAAACGCACTGAATAATTGCATTTTATCGCTTGTTTCGCTTTCGAATTCCACGATTTAGTTCAAACTCAAAAACTGTCTGTTTGATGTGATCCGACTCATATACCACGTTCGTAGTTTCTTGATATCTCCAGATGCTCCATACGTTTCTTTTTCATTTGTGGCCTTCTATGGGACTTTGTTGGCACTGGCGTAAGTTCCAGCAGAGCATATCTAGTGACGTCACCTGCGCTGCGTTGTCGCGCTTGTCAATGGCGGATAGTTTGCTACATTGTCATGGACGTAGGTAACGACCACAGCGTTGCGTCACAATGTATTTGATAATGTTAAATATGCACAACAATACAAGTGTGTGCTTCATTTTACATTTTCTGGAAAAATTTGAAACGATAATATAATGAATATCACTTTCTGTATACAATTATACAAATGAAAGTGGAAAAAAATTTATTCTTCTTCTCTCATCATTAGAAAATAATCTTCCAAAAAAAGGAAGAATGAAAAAAGCCAAAAAAATGTTTTTCACTAAAAACTAATTTTTCCCGAAATCATTACCTTTTTTATTTACAGATGAAATTAACATTTCACAACAAACTTCATTTTGTCAGTGTGAAACCTCAAATTCATTAAATTTGTGAGTACAATTTTGTCTCCCACCTTTGAGAAATAGCATCACTTTCTTTTTACCCATTATTTTCTTATATTTCTATGATTTTAAGTTGTCAGACATTGTCTGATTATCTCCAATTTACATTTTCTATTCAAACACATTGTCACTAAACGTGATAACTGATGAATAATATTTTATGATTCAGTTATTTCAAACACTGTACTGGTTGTTTCAAAAGTTTTGTCCGTTTCAATCAGTCTTCTTTAAACTGTATATCCCAGTGGATATTCATTTAATTCAATCGAAATACGCGTTATTTGAACCAACGCACTTTTGCCAATGTAACACAACTAGATTAATTCAGTCCGGATTGGATGAAATCGAGGAAACCGTTTTTGCCAGGTCCTGAGTGGTGAAGGTTCTACCGTTGAGAAAGTTATCGAATTGCTTGAAAAGATGGTAGTCGGTTGGCGAGAGGTCTGGGAAGTTTGGTGGGTGGAGCAGAACTTCGACGCTCAATTCGTTCAATTTTTGGACGATTATTTGTGAAACGTGCGGACGGGCGTTTTCGTGGAGCAGCATTTTGGATTTTCTCAAAATAGGCCTCCGCTGTGATGGTTTGGCCCGATTGCAGAAAGTTATAGTGAATCACATCAGCCGCTGACCACCATAAAGTAACCATGGTCTTTTTTGGTGGGTTTTCGCTTTCGGGAAGTCCCTAGGTGGTTCATCAGTATCCAACGACTGTTCTGAACGTCTCCCGTTGTCGTAGAGGATCCACTTTTCATCACACATGACGATCCGATCCAATAAAGGATCGTTTCGGTTGCCGAAAAACAAAAACAACGGAACAAAATTTCGCAAACCAACGACGAACAGTGTATTCATTTACGGTATTATTGTCAAATGCATGATTAATAATTCGGGCGGTTTCGGCTGCGCTGCGAAAATCGCTCAATGACATCATATAGTTATAAGCTTAACAGAGTCAAAAAATTAAAATTTGTGAAAAAATGAACAGTATCCATATATAGAGTACAAAATTCTTTATCGATTAGTATATACTACGAAACAGTAGATTAAAATATTTATTGAAACAATCTAATATTATCTTATAATATCAGTTATGTTTTTTATGTGTTTGCACCATTTAATGTTACTCCATATTCCTTGAATCCGAAACTAAATTGGAGAGATGAGAAAATGATTTGGGAGTTAAAATACATCTCAGAGACTAGATATGTGGTTAGTTTGAATTAAAAAGTAATATTTCAATATTTTAGTAATACTTCGAATATTACTGAAATAAAAAATACAATATTTTCATTCTTGCAGCTGTTACGTCAATTTCCGCAGATATAAAGAGAAACTTTCTTTCTAGAGGAAGGTTCATATTGAAATATGAAGATATGTCGAGGTGTGTATTTGAAGCCAGCTAGTTTATATTTTACTATAGTTTTCAATTGGCTGATCTTTGATTTTGGAAAAAATTCTTAGCCGTCACGGGACGCCTGGCAGATGTGAAACATCAAAATACTATTTTGTGACCCCTGTGATGATTGTTTGAGTACTGAATTATTCATAAAAAATATGTAATTAAAATATACACAAACATTTTTAATGTGGCTTCAATATACTAGTGAACTAAAGAATCTCAGCTAGTAATTGCAATATATTTCTGAAGATCTTAAATTATAAGTATTAATCATAAATTTTTCAATATACATTCCACCATCACTAGAAAATTAATTAATTTTTTCTGTGATGTTCCTATTAATAAAATTAAGAAAAACATTCGTGCGCTACTCGCTATCAGCTGATTTTGAAATACAATTTTGTCAATCTTTATGAAATTTATTCTTCGAACAAGTGTTTTAGTGCATAATTTCTCATAAGAATCAAATTGAAATTAATAATTAATTAATTTAAAAATATTATATGCTATGAAAATTGTGTAAATTCCAATCTACCAAGAGAGTAGACTTCACATTTACTGACCCTTGATACAGACCAAATATACCTACGCAGGATTGATGCACAGATAAATACACCCTCAAATTATAAAATATAATCAACTTACTGATAGTGTGTCGTAGTGTGATTTTGCTCTCTTTGCAGAAGGCGGTTTACTTTCACTTTGTAAATTATCACTGTCAGACATATTTTATTTTTGATTATTTAAAAAATATATTTATTTAGTAAAACACAGGTTATGCATACTGTAGTTAACATAGGTAAACACAGACTATAAATATCCGAGCTCAGTGTGGCGAGATAGATAGCGTAACGTCGAACCAGTGGGAAGAGAATCGCATAGTCACTTGCGCATGGCAACCCATCGCCACGGCATGCGTCGCCACGCCAGCAATCGGTTTTACGTGCGGCCATAGATGTTTCACATCAAAAACAGACAAGGATCAACAATACTATACTATTGTTTATTATTTTTTAGAACTCTGATTTTGCCGCAGAAGTTATGCAAGTAGTATAGAGTTAAAGTAACACTCATTTTGCTACTCGATTCAAATAGCTGAAATGTGAGTCAAGAACTTTATTTTTCTATTAAAATTACCCACTGGAATGCTTATGCAAGAATATTTCAGTTCTAAAATCCTTATGTTGTATACTTACTATATGTTGTATACTATATGTTGTATACTTCATGTTGTATCACACTGATAAATTTTATATAGGTTCTCTAGGTATATATCATTGATGGTAGCACAAAAAAAGGGACAGCAACACGAAGGAGTAAATTAGGACAATTATAAATAAGAAAATACCGCCCAATTCTATTATAACGATCTGTGTTCGACTCCAGTATCGGGATATTTATTTTTGGATAAATCTTTATTTCAATACGGTTGGATCACTACTCCGATGCAGAGTTAGATTTTTAATGGCACACGCACCAAAATAATTTTCATTCGAGTCTGCAGCCACCGTATAGGAGCACAAAACAACATATTTGTGAAATAACTGAAAACCAACCATATTTTTATCTTGGTTTTTCCTCCTTAGTATTGTTAAACGTTAGTATTTAATATATGATTCCTCTCCATCGAAATATTAAGTTACTTGACAAGAAGTGATTCGTTAATACGAACTAATTTTGTTTGTGAATGAAAAAAGAAGAGACTAAAATATTAATTAATAATACACGATATTCAACAGTATGTGAGTAGAGTACGAATCAGAATTATATCGATTTTTTACAATAGAGCAAGAGAGACAGAGTTAGCAATGCAATTTGCAAGCATGGTTAAAAAAGTAAACTAATGAAAATATGATATACCTATGTTCCACAATCTATGAATATAAATATTTCGTTACATCTCAGTCATATTCCAGTTACTTCAGTCCTAGCACATATTTGCCCATTTGCTCTGTGAGAAACATTTTCGCACCTCCGAGTTTTTTGACATATTTGACAATATAAATTTTCAGTTATTGTTTCGATCAGTTCATTATTAAAGAATGGCAGAAATTTTGAGTCGTGGTTTTGAGTCAACGCTTTACAGAAGCTCCGCTAAACCCATAGGATGGGGAGTCTAGGTCAAAATATTTATGCTAATCTCAAAACGAAGAAAGTTTGCTGTATTTTATGTGATTGGAAATAATTAAAAAAATCTTCTAAGAAAGAACAGCTGTGAAAACTGGTACTGTCAGGCTCACAATAGAGTCAGTAATTTTTCGGAATTTCAGAATATTTTGATTGATAGTCAAATTGACTGAAGTGTAAATTGTTTTTCGGAGAAGAAACGTTAGATCAAAAAGCCATCTTGAATGAAAAAGTGTTACTTGTTTTTCAATATCTTCTTGAATAACGCCAGAAAAAACTAAAACGAAATTGGCAAATTTAAGTTCTATTCGAATATCTATTCTATCTAGTATCTAATAACCGAAAATCTAAAAATTTTGAAATGTCATTCAAATAAGCTCTGCAATGGGTAACTTATTCTTTGTATCCCTCACTTATCCTCGTTATTTCGGACAGACAGTATATTCAACAGTGGAGTGTATGCACGGCGAGGCAACAAATGTTCGTATTTGACTTTACACTATTCTACAAGATGTATGGAAAAATAAATCGTTGTGTTCTCAAAGAGAATTCATTTTGCGATTATTGTCAGTACCTCATATTCGTCCCCAAAGATGTTAGTTTCCTCTGAAATTGTAAATGGACGGCTATCATATAACTGGGCAAAATTTATTTTTATAGTTGCCATACTATTCAAATTGAATGTCTGCAGCCGTTTGTAGTAATCGGAATGTTGTTGATAGGTACCAACAGGACTGTTAGATTTTTTATTACTTGGTAGGTCCAGTGTAGTACGCTGTCGTTTTATTTCGGCTACGTTAATAATTTTTAAATTACCAAAATTGTTATTGTAGAAACTCTTTTTCGCCCGCATCAGAGGACAAAATATCCTTAGAATAGTCCAAGGAATTGTACCTTTTTGCAGCATGTGTATAAACAAGGCAAAATATTACAAACCAAACAGAATAAGGTTTTATCGCTTTCCTTATGGAGATTACAAGTAAGCGTTTTTTTGCAGACAACACTCTCAAATAATCTATCTAGCACCGCCTATGTCGATAGTACGAGTATATTCGTATATAAGAAGATACACTGGTGTCGTCGTATTCACATATATTGCCAAATCTATTTTCGTCGCCCTATTTAACATTGTTTGCGCATTTTGACGAACGTAGTATTTATAACTAGATTCATTGTCTGGATGAGCCAAGAAAGTAGTTTTACACAACAACATTCTTTTGAGTGGTCACTAGAAAACAAATGGAATAAATTTAGTTCCCAAAGAAAGAGTTTTGCGCTTATCAATATTTTCAAGATGTTTTAAGGTTCCTGGAAATGAGTGAAAATTATCAATTTCAGTTTGTTATGTTTGTTATGTCTGGATTTTGGACCCAAAATCCAGACATTAATTTAATATACATTTTTTTTCTACGATGGACAATATCGAATCAGGTGACAATAGAGTCGATTATTGTTTGCAGCGGTAGAACCTGAAACATCTCTCGATTGTTTCCCCTTTTCAGGTTCGTTTTCAAACATATCAAACATTTTTTCGGCACTATTCCAATTTTTCACAGGTCTGTGGAATATCTGGTGACTACAAAAATTCTCGTTTATATATTTATAATCTTTAAATGGTAAAAGCAGGCATAAGATTGTATGAAAACAACATTCAAACTATTCTCTTGTACAGTCATCGGAAAACCCGTTGACGTTAGATGTCAGAACTGTACTAGCTTTTCTCTAATGGTTCTGAATTTGCTAAAATTTTCTGAAAATAAACCCAACATTCAAACAAAATCATCAAATAGTTATGATCAGAAAATACTTCCTTGTTGAGTGTCCGTCTAATAAGTATTCATCGACAAACCAGCAAACCTACATATTGAGTATTCCATTAGTGTCTCCTACAAACCTTTTATATTATCGCAACTTTTCCACCGGGAAAATCAATTTTATGTGTCATGCAAACGCGTAAAAGGATTTAGAGTATAACCTCAATATTTCCTGTTTCGAATCCATTTATAAACCCTGGACACATCTAATGTTCCTATTGTAAATTGCTTTGTCGATATAGAGGGAGTCGGACGACCTATGGTCAACAACAGAATGAGGCCAATCAAGGGTATATTTCTCCTCATTTTTCATCGAGTCTACAAATTAGATGGTTTGTTTCACTTGTTTGTTTTAAAAATGATCACTATACTAATAATCAACGTGGCATGTTGAATGTGGTATTTAACTTCGATTACTCAACTTTTTCTAAATAATTTAAGGTGTTACTAAAGGTAAGTACCATCCCTGTTCGAATTCGCAAGATGAAATCGAAAAGGGAGCTGTATCCACACGAATTAATGTGTACCCACACGTTGTTTTATTTCTACTGTGGCCACACTTTCTGACGTAGGAAAAAATTATATGTGTGATAGAGGAGCAAATATGGGCGTTGCTGTCGGATTTTCTACTTTTGCAGTTTCTGATGATTGAAATCCTTTCGGTGTGTGACGTTATCCTACGGGAAGACCATTATTTTTTAATGCAGGAAAAGTATTGGGCTCAACATAAAGTCATATTCTACTACAATAAATCCTTGAGGAGACTATCGATAAAATCTACCCAAAACATTTCGAATGTCAAAAATTCTTGTTCCACAAAAAGGAAGACGTACAAAAGGTAACATATACCGGGTCAAAAAAAATTTGTTTGGCCGTAATAGGCGACGAAAAAGTAATTTTCAACAAGATTTCAAGTGGAGCACCCGAAATATTTCGAGTACAAAAATGTATTGAGCTTTGTCGGAGAGGAGTCATATAGCACGTTATATATACAGAGTCGAATCAATTTGCTTGGCCGTAATAAGCGAGAAAAAATAATTTTGAAAAATGAGAAATGAAAGTTTTCTGTTTTTTACCACTTTTATTTGTAACTAAAGTTAAAGTTAAAGTTCATTTCTCATTTTTCATGATGATCTCTTACCACGTAGGAACGACTACATCCATCAATTTATTAAAAAATAATCTCTTGACAAGATCATCAGGAACTGAGAAAGTAGAAAATCTGACAACACCGTCGGCGTTTGCACCTCTATTCCACATGCAACTTTTCCTACGTCAGAAAGTAAGGCCAGGAAACTGTGGCTATCTTCAATTAATTCCCAAACGAAGCATATACCGTTTGAACATTTGGCAAAGAAAAACTAAATAACCCTTTTTGAAAAATCCATTAGAAGATCTTACCAGTTAGATTTACAAAAAAAGAAAATGCTCCACATTCAAGGAACACACGCCTGAAATAGAGTTGAAGGTAATTAATTGAGGACAAAACAAATGACAGAATAGAGAAACATAAGCAAAACTATAGTACAGAATTCTTCAGAAGAAGAGAATTAAACATAAAATTCAAACAAAAGATACTCACTCGGCCTGTATAATGATGCTCTGTAGTTAAATATGATTGTTGGAAGATAAATCGAACACTAGATTAACTATGTAACTAAACTAATCGAAGTCTTATATTCAAATCTCTATCTCTGTGAAACTGAATTTTTTTATTTCGATGAGCTGCGAAACTCGTGTCGATTACGAAATACATACTTAAAATTCAAAATTAATAAAAAAGATAACTATGATCCCACTACGATAGAAAGGAAAATTTTTCTTCATAGAAGAAACAAAATATTCCTGATACTTCCCTTGATTGATAATAGACTTTATTCTCTTATTCACTTTATTGATATTAAATAAATTATCTAAATGAACAATTCGTTCAGACCAGTCTCATCTCACATACACAGTAGGTTTATGGACTGACCCCTATCAGAAAACAACTACTCCCCTGGCTAATACCACGAAGGGCATTGGATTATATTCGACACGTGTCAGTGCAGGATTCTTCACAGAAGTAATTCCTGCATATGCTGTTGGCGATACAACTTCCGGAATCGATTTTTAATAATTGGAACACAGACCGCT
>WOGR01000351.1:0-26925 GCA_015342045.1 Leptinotarsa lineolata | reverse complement strand
AAAACATATAACATTATGTAAAATTGATATGATAAAATGTGGTGATTACACTGATGAAATGTGGTTTACATGTTAGAAAAATGGGAGCAACAGGTTGTCGGACAATTGACATGACACCCGAAGTTAGACAGAAAGTGTTTGACAGAATTTCTTGTTCTGACCAGTGAGATCTCACAGAACTATAAAATGATAAATTGTCAGAGAGTGAAGGTGAAGTGTTCTTGATGCAAAAACTTGAATATTGTCAAATTGTTTGTTTTTGTTTAGACTGAGGAGATAAGTATAAATGAGGCTTCTTTGTCTTTTAATTTGGGAAACAGTTTATTGATAGTCCTCAGATTTCTGAAAGCTAATTTCACATGTTCAATTCTACTGAAAACTTTTTTGAATTATGTGACAGGGTTGAGGTAAATAAAAGTAGAATGTTATTTGTGGATCGATGTCAATAATAATGATCCACAAATAACATAGAATAGAATTGAATACAATAGAAAAAAGATATAATATTTGAATCTTGTTAAAGTAGAATTTACAAAACCATATGTTATCAATATACAGAAATTATTATTTCAACCACGAGAACGGGGCAGAATAGAATACTATAGAATACTAACCTCAAATGTTACTGGACATTAGTTTTCGAAACAAAAGCCGCATATGGCAAAATCGATTTTTTGAAAATGGTGTAATGACCGAAACTAGTCAACAAATAAAAAACTATCGTGGAAAATAGACAAGAGGATGTTATATAGTGTACTCTCAGTGAACATGAATCTCCACATAATAAACAAGTCGTCAATCAAAGAAGTAAATTAAAATCAATGACAAGACTTTCTACTTAAAATGGAAAACGTATTAGTGACTTCAAATCACAATAGTTCAATAACTCATTGAAATTCAATGAGTTCTTATACACACGTCAACAATAGAATTCACTTGATTACCAAAAGTAAGGTTATACGATTGCCTGAAGTACACTTTTGTTGCGGAATACGGAATACAGTATATCATTGAATAAATTAATTTCTGGTTGATCAGACGATAATGTTTTCTCTGTGTACACTTTTTGGTAAAAAACTATTAGATGATTAATGCGGATCATCAATTGAACGCTGCCGCTGGCTCTTTTGTTCACAAAATTGCAGCCTTCTTTCAGGATCATCCTCATTTATTTCCTCTATCTAATTACTACTTCAATTTCGTACGGATGACATTTTTTCGCCTGAGGCTCCAGCTAGTTGACAGGTTCTCTGAATACATGCCCCAAAACAGCGACGTACATAGCTTCATTTCTGATGGGTTTCTGCGCTTGCTGTTTCACATCACAGATAGATCCGGTATCGACAAAGTTTTCAACTAACTTGGCATCATATGCATGATTCACATTTTCATCAGGATGACTGTCCCTAAACAAGTGAGCAGTAAGTAAGTTTTGGAAATGATGTTTAACAATTTCAACTCGTTCTGGAATGTAAAAAACCATGTTTTACAGTGAAATCACAATGATTTCAGAAGCAACAAAACTAACGAGACTGAAATAAACGTTTGACTGAGGTCTTTTCTTATACTTATCTGTAGTTTTCCTCAACAGAAAAACCGCAAACAGTAAATTAGAATTTCACTTGTGATAGCAATTTTCAACATTGAAATCTTGCTTTCGTTGAAATGAAAAAAAATGGAAATGATGGTAGTTATTCTGATTCCTTATGCCGATAACTTATTTGTATATTCCATTAATACGAAAATTATCGGGTTCATGTGTCTTTTCACATGAAATGTAAATCGACCTCACTTCACATTCAAAATTTCAGACACCTTACCGCATAACGAGTTAAAGGCAAAGGTTGATACATGTGTCCTCCTCCACGGAGAATATCATGAATAGCAAGATTATATACGGCTACAATTATGAATTCATAAAATTTGTTAGAAACGTACATCCTTCGTTTCATCTCGGTTTGGTATTTTCTCGAATTTAATTATTCGTGGGATCAAAACTTTAATATGCACCATTTGTAATTAACCCTCCATCATTAAGAGTTGTCTAATGGAACCGCAAAAAGCCGCCAACCTAGATTTGAATAATCTAGTGAAAGCTTTCCATGATATCGTACGTTTATGGTCAGAATTATCTCCGCGTATATCCCGACTAAAGCACGGCTTGCATACCAAATGAATGCAGTGGCTTGAATGCGGATGATGTATAAGGAGTATAGGTGATTTCCAATGGATTCTACTGACTGCTCTTGTATACTTCAGGTAATTTCAGCAAAATCAATATCAAAAATATGAAAAATACGTTTGAATCTTCAAGAAAAAACATATAATAAATGAAAAAACAAACCAGTATTATATTCAGAAACTTAGTGATCGGATAAAATAGCTTATAAATTCGGTAGAGTTTGAAAAAGGTTGGAAGGGATTCAGGAGAGATTAGAATTTGGGGAAAAAAGGTTTCTGATTTTCACTTCTATAGCTTCATACAAAAAATTGTAGAAAACTTCCAAAGGAAGGAATAAAGCAAAAAATATTAAGTTCAAAATCAGGCAGAAATCAAAAAAGCCATTAAAATAGCTTACAAAAAAATTCATTCAGAAAACTGAGAGCGAGATTTAGGATAGTTGGTATAGTCACTTTCAAACAATGTAAAAAAAACAACTAAACACAATTTGAACATAAATTCACATATCATGGCAATAAAAGATGATGTATCACACTATAAAATGTGATTTAAAGTATAAGTGTCAATATAAACAACAACGGCTGAAAAATAAAAACTCATATATTGAATCACAGCAAAGTTCCATTGTAATATTTATGAATATTGTAGTACGCTTTTGCTGCAAGGGCATCTTTAACAAGTTTTTTGAATTTTATAGCTTTTCTCCTTTTTAATTTCGTGAGGTATGTGGTTGAACAGCTTTTTACTTTCATAAATTGAAGAATACTTTATCTGAATTGTTTTTGGAACAGGAAGATGTATTTTATTTTCTTTTACTTGCCGGGTTATGTAGTTTATATGTTCCTGAGTTCCAACCATATTAAGTTTCTTATTAATCAGGCAATCACTTTCCAGAATAAAAATATTAGTAACAGTAAGAATTTTTCCTCTCAAAAATAATGGTCCTCATGACTCACGCCCTCCCACCTTGCATAAGTCTCCAACCGTTCGCTTTTACAAAACAAACACTGAATGAAAAAGTTATTGACTGCAAAATCCCCAAAAAGCAACACCATATCTCAGGTGAGACTCAATCAGGAAATGATATACCAGTTCATTCGATACTATTCGAAGTGCATAACATCCTGATGCCAATTTTTCCTTCTAAGCTGAAATATGTTCGTCAAATTTCAATTTGTTATCCATGAAGATTCCGAGGAATTTGGATTGGTTTTTATTCTCAAGAATATGACCATTCAAGTATAAATTGTTGATATAACAGCTGACGGTGAGTGAGTTGGTTTTTTTAATTATCAAAGGACTAGTAGTTTTCGTCACACCATTTTTTTACAACTTCCAAATCACTAGAGATGAATTTCTTTCATATTTGAAGTATATTTTCCATGCCGAAAGAGCGTGGTGTCATCCGCAAAAAACGTAAAAATTCCTTGAATTGAGAGATTACCAATGTCATTTACATATATAAGGAAAAGGATCGGACCCAGTACTGATCCTTGGGGAACTCTCCAGGGTATTCTTAGTATGTGATAGTTTTTCATTTGATCTCACTAACTGTTTCCTATCACTAATGTAAGACCTGAACCAGTCATTACACACTCCTCTAAAGCCATAGTAGTCCAACTTTTGCAAAAGAATTTCATGATTAACACAATCAAGAGCTTTGGAGAAGTCGCAAAATACTGCCGCTACAACCTCTCTATGTTTGAGATGTGTGTATACATGTTCAAGAAAGGAAAATATTGCATCATTTGTGCCTTTTGCCTTCTGGAAGCCAAATTGATATCTGCTTAATATATTGTATTTATAAAGAAAAGCTGATACTCTTTTTTTCACCAGTTTTTTTTATGATTTTTGAGAGTGTTGAGAGCATGGAGATAGGTCTGAAGTTATTTGGATCTTTTGCATTACCGCCTTCGAATAGAGGAATTACAAGAGCTGGTTTTAGACACAGAGGGAATTTTCCAACGAGAAAAGATTTGTTCAGATTCACCGAGAAAAGATTTATTTATAGCGGAGATAAATCTTTTTCAAAGCGGAATCGGAAAGATTATTCAAAATTTTCACTGAAATTTCATCAATGCCCGTTGCATTTTTGTTTAATTGTTCTTGCAAGATTTCTTTCAGCTCTAACAAATTTGTATCTTCAAAAAGAAAGTTATTGAGCATATTTACATTTTTTAAACAATCCATTGGATTTGAAGTAGGGACAAGGGATGAAGTTAGTTTTTGAGCAATTGTGCAGTAAAAATTATTGGATGTTTCTGAATTGAATTTGATTTATTTCTCAGACCATTAACTATGGCCCAGTTTTCTTTTGATTTCATTTTCAGCTTTATTCATTCTGATCTTGTAATGAATTTATTTCGCATGTTTAATTACGCGGCTGTGTATTTGGAAAAAGTAACAGAAAATTCATCGGAAAAATATTTTAGTATTTAGTGTAGTGATCTCAAGTTGGTCGCAAAAATTTTTATGCCATGTGCAATCTACGATTTATTCATTTAATTTTTTTCAAGCTTCATTTTCCGTTTTGGGAAACATTCTTCGAAAACTCTAGTTGATAATTTCATTCAAGACGGTCATCAATTTCAGCGAACCACTTGTCAGATTCATTGAAATCCGATAGAGAAATATGTAAAAGCCCAAATTTATATTCACTGAACATCATACAAATTGAAAATAAGATACTTCTGGAGTTTGTTTCAACGTCGGAATAAGCTGAGTTTATTATTTTCAAGAAGCGTTTCAGTTATTAGGAATGCTAAGAATTAGGAAAGCGTTTTAAATACCCCACGCGGAACGGAAAATACTTCATGAGAAGTAAATATAAAGTGGGTAAATACCCTGGATTTGAATACCATCTCGTGTCTTCAATTTACCTTGAAAACTCCAAGCAACTCGCTGAATGTTTCAAACTATCAAATTTCGTGTTGGGTGGAATCCTTTCATTAAAATATTCTGAAATGTAATTCAACATCTTTATAATTATGAATGAGAAACAATCGATGAGAAATAATATTTTCAAGTACTTCATTTTTTATTGAGTTCTGAAACAAATATTATCTCAATTACAAGCGACTAGTAATGGCAGAACTTGCACATCTATTCAGGATTTCGATAACTTGTCATAAGAAATTTTATATTCGAAAAGTAATACAAATTATGATTCATCAAACAAAATTGTCATGAGTAGTTCTTGACTTTTTTATATTAAGTAATTTCTTCATTTTCTGAGCTAGTTTGAAACCATTTTCAGATCATTTCTTCTGATTTGTTCATATCTAGTCGATTATCCATAGGTTAGGTTCCATAGAATCCTACCATACGGTCGTAAAACGTAGCGGTTGCCAAATTTCATTCTCCTTCAGGTTTGTAGGTTTATTTTCTGTATTTGAAACTTCTTGCTAGCTATTTATCATAGACGGGATTCTTTTATTTTCGGAATCAGGGATCTCTACTATATGGTATTGGCGATCGATGCTCCTTTCTGGTGAAAGCGATCTGTCGTTTGTATTAGAAATACAGCAGTTTCTTCTGAACTAGCTGCTTTGACTAATATCATTTTGTTTTTCTCTGCAGTCGATGAAACCCTTCTTTGTAAATTGTAACATGGCTCTTTCATGGAAAGTTTTTATTCAATATACAACTCGCTCAAATTAGAGATGATTTTCATGAGCTAGTTGGGATTTCCATTCAGTATATGATAACACAAAAGGTTATAATTTTTATTCTTCTGAAGTTCGGGAGATTGTTAACTGGTCGACTTGCTTATGTACTTTTGTCTATATCAAATTTCCAGAGCAGTATTTCCAATTATTGATAGTACTGTGGCTCTTTTTCCATCTGGCCCTACTGTTGGAATTAGATTAGGTTGCGTCAGGTCAAAAGTGAGTGAGTCTATTCGACCCTCCACCGCAAACTCTCAAGGATTCAAACTCAACCAAATCAACCCAGCTTCATGACGAAACCGATTAGTTTGTATAGTAAGTAACCTTTCAGCTCAGATGGTGAGACTATGGTTCTACCAAACTCGACATCGTAGTTCATCCCTACTGAAGTCCAACAACTGTTTGGTTCAAGCTTCGGAGGGTGAATGAACGCCTTGGAGTGAGTCAATCCTATAAGATTTTGCCCTCCACGTGTTCCATGTTTGTTTGGAAAAGCCTGAAGCAATGCCAATAACAGGTTCTGGTCCTCTGCAAGGAAATCAGCAGTCTCGTTGCCTTCCAGGCCAGTGTGACCAGGAATTCAGACCAGATACAATTTTTCAAGTCTTCGTAATGGGGAAAGTCGCTCTTGGCAATTTGCTATCAATTTAGACGTTGCTCAGTAGGAGCCTAGAGCTTCCACCGCCGCTTGACTGTCCAAGAAAAATGTTATCGACTTGTGTGTGGGGTTAGATTTTTCAATCTCTCCGCATAGAATTCAATAGCAAAGAATTCTGCTTGAAACACAGTTGCATAGATCCCTAAGTAGGTTCATATCTCTGTACTGCGTTTGCAACTGAAAACACCTGCATCAAAGCCTGAAGGCGTTTTTGATCCATCTATGAACCAACAACTATGTGCATTCAATATTTTCTTCTCCCGGAGGAACCAGTTCTCTCTACTGAGGAAGAGTACTGTATAAAGCAGTTCGTAGTTGACAGTTGGAGGCATAAAGTCAGAGGTCATTCCCAGAATGCTGTGACTTCTAGTGTCAGCCAGCAGTCTAGTGTAGGTACTCTGCATAAGATTGCTTTGTGTAATTGGCGATGTGCACAAGTCTGTATGCAGTCCATCTAGCCTCTCTTTCCAGTTAAATGTAGGGAGAAGGTAGTTCTAGAAGGATTCCCATGGCCGCTGACGGTGTTTAACTGATGGCACCACAGTAAGTCAGAGAGCTTCGCCTGAGCCGTTTTCTGTAAAGTTTTCGGCCACTAGGCAAGCCCAAGTTTTACCACAAATCCTTCGACATGTCCATAGGAACAGTTTGGATTTGTAAAACTTTTTCCAAGTGAGCGTTCCAGGTAAGTTTTTTATCAAGGACAATACCAAGATATATCACCTCCGTTCCAATTGCAATGACTTCACCATTGAGGGGAGGTGGCGTTCAATCATCTAATTTTCTTCTCCTGGTGAAAGCGATTATTACAGCTTTGCTAGGACCCTGAACCTAATGGCCTCGTCTTGAAAAGTCGTAGTTGCCGTTTTGTTCATATGCTTGGCATAGATCCATTCAGTTATGGTCGATTTCATACCTTTACCAGCCAGGGCTGATCCTATAGATTTAGGTAGTTCATTGGCAAATGCTCCTTCTATATCGGAAATACAACAACCACAATCTCCTTGCTCTAAAGGGATTGGGAAATTTTCTCTACAAGTTTGTTTAATGCAGAATCTGTCGATTTGCCGGTTGATATGCACACTGATGGTTATTCAGGGGGACTACATATAAAGCAACTTTCCTGATGTGTGCGTCCAGTATCCTCTCAAGTCCTTTCAACAGGAAGAATGTAAGGCTAATTGGTCGTACCGATTTGGGGTGTGGGTCTTTTCGACCGACTACTATTGGGATTTGCTGCTGCCGCAATTTATCGACGAAATACTGCCCATGATAATTATTCATCGAAAGTTGGAGGCTTGAGGATGTCACCCGGCGATATCCTCGTCGCTGTTGACGGCATTGTCTTCTTCAGAATAGATTTATTTTCCCCAAAGGAGTCAGTCAGTTGAAAATATGAGTTTAAATTGAAGGGGTTATATTTTATTAGGAGTGTTTAATTTTTTGGGAAAGGAAGTTTGTCTACTACTGCGGCATGATATATTCGTTGATTGCAGACGGAACGTTCGGTCCTTCAGGTTCGACTATGTTCTCAGAAAGATTTGAGTGCTACTGATTGATAAGAAATTTGTTTCGAATTGAGGGACGTGAAGTATGACGTATCTTTTGGGATGAAGATGCAGATTTCTCAACGAAGTGAACGAAGTCATTATGTGAATGATATTCCTATGAAACAACTGGTGACTGTAATGAGAAACTTTTCTGAGAAGTCCACTAAAACTTGGTTTGACGTATATTTGAATAATTCGAATTCTTATGAGGAATTCAAAAGTGATTTTCATCAACAGTGTTGCGGGAGGGTTTTATTGAAAATCAAGCCTGAACCTTTCAGATATCGGGATGAAGATGGTTGGTTCGTGGATAATTTTAACACACAAACACTTGTCCCGCCTTTTAGTGAGGTCCATTTGGTTGCTTCATATCCACGCCATATTTCCCCACAGATATTCTGTCGGACCTGGTAGGAACATGGCGGTAGGCAAGCTAAGATAGGACGCCTATTATTTCAATAATTAATAGACAAAAAATATTTCCAAAGAATGTAATATTTCAGAAAATAGAAAAAGCTGATCTGGGAATCGATTTATAAGAAATTGAAACCGTTGGCGCCGGTAGGTAATTTCAGTTCGTATTCCTCGAATGAACTTCTGGAGAAGTGCGACTTTGAGTACAATTCCCCAGAAATTCGTTCACCAGTCATACTTGTTAACTTAGACGGCAAAGAAAATCCCTCGATTATATTGATACAGAAAATAAGAAATGTGCAATATCTAGGGATTTTTGGTTATGACTTTCAGATTACCAGAAAGAAATTCTCAACTTTAGTTGGTGCTTTCAAGTCTGAATTTAAGAAAGTAGTTTCACATGCTCACTGGAGTTCTTTAATTATTAATTTCAGATTTGAATATGCGGTTTTTTCAATATGAGTTTTAACTTATTCTGTCATCATTGGTGTAGAATTTTCGTGAATTTTTTTGGAAGAGTAATGAGTTCAAAAAATTCAGACTCTATATTTGAATGAAATCATAATGACAATGGTAGAGAAAATTTTTAATCACGAGTATAGAAATCCAGCAGCTTTCTGCATTTCAGCAATGTTGAATCGAACTACCCATGAACCGGTTACTGAGAATGAAATGAAAGATCATCGTGATGTGGTAGTCCCTTCATGGAGTGGGGTATCCCAAGAAGAACTGAATGATACCAAAACCCTTTTGAATGAATTGAATTTCAAAATGGCCAGGGGTTAAACAATTTTCATAAACATTGCATTACTTTTTCATTGAGATCTGCCCGATATCGGTGGCCCATCGGAAAGCGGTACAAATAATCATAGCACAAACAATGAGGAATGATCAAAAGAGCACTTATACCCCATGTATCTCACCACAATGATAACTACAACGTATCAAATCTATAAATCACAGTTTTGTATTTGTACTACCGTTTCTAGTTTCACGAGATCGTTTTATAGTATCTTTGGAACTGAATCTGCAGATTTTTTGGACCTGCTTCATTTCACAGCACATTGAGCACCTGCGAAAAGTATTCAATCGTCCACAGGAAGCAGAAATGATAATGAAACTTAAAAAACCTTCCAATGTGACAGTTGTTTTAGGTGAAAATGCCTACTTTGAGGTTAAGAGTCCCTTCGAAGTGACTATAAAACCGTGAAATGTCAAACAGCTACAGAAATTTATGGGAGAAATTTTCTCAACACATTTTTTCTCTTGTTGCACCTTGAATCGTAGTTTTGAGAAGAGATGTCCCATGAAAATGGGGATTGGTCCAAAAAAAGCCCACAAAAAAATCAGCTTCAGAATACTACACTTCTGTATCATCTCAACTTCGCCCTTTCCTAGCACCTAGTAACAACTGATGCTTGTGATGAAGGTTCAGGGACACAACTATTTCAGGTTGATAGCGTATCTGAGGCAGCAGACTCCTCATCGACAAGTTGAACAGATACAGTTCCAATGAAAAAGAAGTTCCGGCAGCTTAATGGTCTATGTTGCAGTGGCGTACATATTTGCTAGTCGCTTTATCTACCTGAACTTCTGTAGGCTCCTCTCCTCTAAAATCACGCTATGAACCGGATAGTCTTCGGAAATACTCAAACTTGGTTTCATGCATATTCAAATGATTTAAATCTTATGAGGAATCCGAAAATACTTTTTATCAGTAGAATTAGGGCGCCAACAGCCTTCATTATCATGCGTGTCTTAGGTAGAGAAAATTTGGTGGCAGATACGGTTTCGAAATACGTTTGTGTGAGGTTGTTGACTACATCGAGCAAGTGCTTTCTAATAAACTTGCAGCTTCCCGAGTGTTTCCAGGAATTCATGAAATAAATATCTTCAGAATATAAAAATCCTTTCAAATGCAGACACATCATGAAATCATATTATACCAGCGTGGGCAAAATGAAGGTGCGTGGGCAACTTCTACTATGTGTTCCAGAAAATAAAAGAGTGTATCCTTCCTTTTCAAGGTTCTCTGACAATTATGGCAGCAAATTGTACATTCTTTAAAAAATGACTTGGACTAACGGAGGCCTCTATTCATAAAAACTATCACGCGATTTTGTGTTAAATAGTCGACAACAATAAATAACTACCTTCATATGCTACATACGTTACAAAATGGCCCCATTTTTTACATGGTTGAGATAAGTATAACCAGTCTACGTTTTCCATTTTTGAAATGGTTGAGACAGGTATTACCAGTCTACATTTCAGTTATCCATTCTGCAGCAACTCCCAGTGAAAGCTACTTGAAGAAAATAGCTCAGATACTCCTTACCTTTCATCATCCAAGTGGGCCATTACCCTCTTTGTGTTTCATGGAACGAAAGGATCAATTGCTGATGAACTTCAACTGAATACGAACTGCTGACGGCGTCAGTTTCTCCACCCCAAGTTGAACCAAGAGCGGAAGATGGTGCTAGCTGAATCTTCTATCAAAAGAGGCTCATAGAGCAATTATGAAGGTCCATTATATACATTCAAACCAGGCGTGCTGGAAGGTAAATAACATATCTTCTGCCTACAAAGTAAAAATGAAAAGTTGATATTGCTTTGAACGGTCTCATAGATCGAAAGAAAGAATTCATCAAAATACTTACGTTTTGTGTTCTCGCACAACGAACAGAAACGGGACAGATTACATGCCAGTCACCTGAAGAGGTATGATAAGAGGTAAGATGTACAGGTCTTTCTGAGAATGGTATCAAAATCACCTTGCCGAGGAGCAATCAAAGACGTTCTTGTTGATGATTACTTTATTTCAAGTATAGGGATGCAGTGAAGGTACATGTACTACCGTTGTTAGTGAGGTTAATCAGAATATGATGATAAATTTACAACAAAAGTAGTACTCACAAATACCTATGTACGCATTCTTCATTCTAGTTTCATTATTCACACACTGAATAAATACTGTTGGAAATCATAATAATTTCAAATATCACTCTACGGTACCTACTAGTAATCAATAGGCGAACAAGAAAAAACTTTTCGGAATATGCAGCAGTGGGCCACATTATAGACTTTATTTGCAAACAAATGAGTTTGTTGTCAGTTTTATTTCATTGCATTGATATTCATTGATAATCACCATTAGTTGGAAAAGAATAAAATTACTAAACCTCAGAAATCAGTTGTTCAGGTCATATGGTTGTGTACGTACATGTGCATTATATTTTTTCAGCACTCCCCTGTGCTGAAAACCCCTTTATATTAGTTATTTGTTATTATACATATTTCCCAAACGTATAGCGTTCCCACGAACATACGTGTTAATGCTTTCTAATATCCCATGACAAAACGAAAGTAAATAATCCGAATATGACTGATTCGAACAAATAGCCAAGGGGATGAAAAACAATGAATTACTGTGTTTTATCACCTCACACCCGAACACGCTTTGTGAGCGTAGGCTTATTCACGGCTTTTAATGTAATTGAATTGCCAATACTCATTCCCAAATACGAATAAGTTCAAAGCGGAAATAATTTCTCAACGGTAGCTATTTCATATATCTGGGAACTCGAGTCTCCTTCTTGTAATTAAATCGTGATTTACGTATGCGCTGAAAATATTTTTGAATGATTTTTTTGTTATAACGAAGCAAACATCGAGTGTCTTATACAGGATCAAAGTCTATGGAAGAATCAGGATTGTATGTTGAAATTATGGAAAATGCTTTATATCTATCGGATCCAAATATTCGGCTTAGTCATTTAAAAGAAAAGGCTTAGTCATTCAAAAGAAAGAAAATGTCAAAAAATGGGCAAAAAGGAATTACAGGAAATTGAAGAAACGCAGATTTGTAACACTCACAATGGAAATAATCCAATTCATTGTTAGCAATAGTTATATTCAAACTCAACTTGTACATTTGGTGAATAAATTGTATTGTATTGTGAATTAGAGAATTAATTGAAAAGAACTGGCCGATACTTGATGAAAATCTATATTCAAACTCATTAATACAGTTCATTGCATTATTTTCACTATTAAGGGTTTTACAAAAACCGCGACACAATAGCTTTCTCAAGCGTTAATAATTTATTGATGCTTGAGAAAGTTATTGCATAGCAAAATATGTGTCGCGGTTTTTGTAAAATCGGAACACATGTAAACTGTATTGATAAGTTTTGAATTAGAAAAATTTTGAAAAGTCAATCGTGATGGTGAAAATTTACGAATTTTGGAGTCACTTTCTGTCCCTGAATTTCAAGTAGTTTTTAATGTTGATAAGTTTGTTCAAGGAATGTGTCAGTTCTCTCAATTCACTGTATTGTTAATTTCTTCTTGAATCAAGTGAGTATTCAATTCCTGATAGTTTGAAGTCGAAGTTTATTACCTCATAAAAGTTTAATTCGCGACCTCTTGTATGCAGGGGAAAATTCATATCTGATGATGATTTTTTATTGCATTTCTGGATTAATGTGATGAACGACAAAAACAAGCTGAGAGTTTTATTAGCCTACCAACAAAGAAAACATCCAGAGTTGAATAAAAAACATAAATTTTTTACGAGACTTTTCACAGGATACTGTCATTGAGGTTCAACCTCCGTGAAATGACAGATAGTCCAGTTCCCAAAGACCAAAAAAGAGATTCACCTTACAAAAGGTGGGGTAGAAGATTCTATTTGTTTATTCCGTTTTAATGGGTATAAAGAGTGAAATATAAAAAATTTGACTAAATCTGGGCTCGTCACAACTTTTGGTATCCGAAAAACCTTGAAATTTTTGGAAATTTTTCAGTTTCTTTGCAATATCTCGAGAAGGAGTGGTTCTAGCGAAAAACAGTCCCTATACAAAGATGAAGAGCATTAAATTCCCTACGACCAATAGGGAGCGAGCTATAGCATCTCAAAGATGGACCACTTTTCTCGAAATGGTAAAAAAAGCCAAATAGCGCTTTTTTTGTGTGTGTTATTGCGAACCATGCATTCTTTGACTGTATTTTCAAATTATATTTTGGTCCTATAAGGTTCTCCAGACCTCAATTTGATAACTCATGAGGAATGAGTAGCTATTTGTTGAAATGAGGTGGTAGTAAATTCATTCGTCATGCTGACAGACTCATAGTGAAAACCGCCATAGCCAAGGCCCAGAAATGTGATGCTATGGTGCTGGTTGGGGAGGATGTTGATCTTCTTGTTCTCATGACAAAGCAGCAGTACAAGAATTCATCCTTCTTAAAGCCTGGGAGAGGTGGTGCAAATGATGTATGCTACTCAACAGCATCATACAAATGCAATCCACGATACATCCTCATCAGCCATGCTTTCATCGTGTGTGACGCTACTTCTGCCATATTTGGCCATGGAAAAAAGGAGCTGTGCAGTGTTTTGGAAAAATCTTCTGGAGAATTGGAGCATGCGTTGGATGTGTTCTTGGATGAGCAGAGCACAAATTAAGAGATTATTGAAGCTGGAGAGATTGTGTTCAAAGCATTGAACCAACAGGGGACGTTCAGTGGATTCGAAACCTCAGACGACATGCGATACAATCTTTATAAAAACACCGTGTCTGCAAGTAAAGTTGATCTTGCTCGGTTGTCATTCACTTCTGATGCTGTTGCTCTACACTCATTTAGATCGTTTTACCAAATTCGAAATTGGCAGGGCCTGATTCCACAGCATACAACGAAGGACCCAGCACCTCAAAGCCAATTTGAAAGTGTCTCGTACACTTGCAGATCTGTGTGTCAGCGAGCCTGCTCGTGCGTCAAAGCCGGGTTGAAATGCTCCAGCATCTTCAAGAAATGTAGAGGCACCGACTGCGACAATGTCCCACTGTACTCCTCTGACCTGGACACAGATGGTGAGGAAGAGAAAGATACAAGCTGTGAATGAATTGCCGCTATTGCGGCTATGCGCAGGAACTGCGGAAAACTCGCTGTGCAAATGTCAAGATCTCATCTGTAATAGGCCTAACTTCTTTCAAAAGGTAATACTAACGTCCTGTAATATCAAGAGATGCAAAAAAAAATTGATATTCTGGATTATGAATATAATGCACAAAAGATCTTGTAGTTTGCAGTACTGATAAGCTAGAGGCTAGAAGATTTTGCTGTCCAGTATGATCTACAATATTTGAAATATTTGATCGTTCCTATCATATAAGTATTATGCTTGCTGTGTGAACTCAAATTGTGTGACAGTGCAAAAAATAAGAAAAGTATACAGGGTGTTTCCCCACTATGGTATGAAACTTCAGAGAGTGATTCATTAAGTCGTTTTAAGATAATAAGTTAATATGAACGTATGTCCGAAGTTGCTTCATTTCTGAGATACAGGGCATTGAATTTAAATGAAATATCATAAATATCCTTGAGATTTGCTAGTTATTTGAAGTAGGTAATAAGGTTTTAGGCAGAAAAGGCAGCGTGCTCCGGATGGTTTCACACAATAGAGCATGCGTTCTCGCCATGGCTATCCCATGGCTCACTACCCTCATAGCAATGCATATGATTATCCCCTAGCTCGTGAATCCACTCAAAGCAACCGATATCGTTGCCTCATAATTATCAAAGAACATTGACAACCGCATTCAAATGAATTATTTATTGGTATCGATACCTGTTCTTACCAATCGTTATCAAATTCTTTTATAGCCAATTGGTGTGAAAATGATAGGATGCATCGTAAAGTGACGTAGCATGTCAATAGTCGGGAAAACTTCCTCTGCAACTATCTACGTTTTGTTTTGCATTTATTTGGTGAATTGGATAATTTTTTTTGTCATTTACATTCCTTCCGATCTCTTTGCAACACAGAAAATACATTTTCTTTCTGAGAAAGTTCGAAATATTTTTGAAATATCAAATGTTGAATTGTTTGCTGAAACCCCAGTCAACGATGAAATATCCTAGTTCTTTGGTTTTATTTCTATCATATACAATTCATTGAGGTGAACTGATCATATGTCAACAGAATAAAATTTGCTAGTTGATAAGTATCAAGAGAGAGTTAGTCAAATACCAACTGGTGCTATCTTTTTCTATGTTTTTTTTTATCCAGAGGACATTGCTATGAAAAATAGCAGTTTCATTCTGTATATAATGTGTCATATCAGGATTATACCCAAGTTCTACTTCAGAAATCTGGAATCAGTATAATCACAATCATATCATTAAAAATTGTGGATGAAAATATGACTATAATGAATCATTAAAAAGAACACACAGGAAAACCCACACACCTTCAACGCTCGCCTTTTCAAACTGAGACAATATTCATCAGTTTCATTGCGCTACAATTCGAGTTCCAGCCACATTTACCTCGGAGCCTATTCTCATAAATTTTGGCTATTATGGTGTGATCCAGAAGTATAGTTAGTCACACCTGTACCCTTCTGTTTATTGCAGCAATAATTTTGTTTCAGTGCTTCCGTCCAGAGAACGAATTAAAAATATTTGACTGAGTAAAACTTAACGATTATTAATAATCAAGTATACAAGTATGTTGATGGACGTTCGTTTGTTGAGATATATCTCATGTTACCTACACTTCTCATTTTTTTTTTTCGTTACAATCATTATTGAAGAGTTGACATCAAATATTTCATATTGAACTAGTTAATCATCATGTTTGTATCGCTATGTAGATATACTAGCTGTAATAAAGTTTTTGGCGCGTGGGCAGTTATTGGATAACCTAGTCAAAACATATTTTCGACACCAGAACAAAAGTACTGCCGCCCGACTCGCATTTCACTTACAAAGTTACAAGGAGATAAGTACAATTAAATCTCACATCTGAGAGCCTTTATATGCATATGAATAAACCATCAACATCGATAATGAGAGTCGTGGTATTAGTTAATGTATTCTTGTTATTGTATTTCACTTACTCAGTTGAATACAATAACAGTATAATAATGCAATCACTAGATTCATCAGTGACCTTCATCTGATTACCTTCAATTGGATATTCTCATTATCAACCAGATGCATATAAAAGCATATAAAAGTTAATTTTTAAATATAATTGTACCCTCTTCACCTATTTTACCAATCAAGTTATTGATAATCTTCATTATTGAAGTGGAAGAATATGAAATCAAAGTATTTATTATCAATCTTATATACTACTCCATCTTAATACAAAAAAATGTGGCAATCTCCCAAAGAAAAGAGGGAAGCGAGCAATTGATTGCCTTCTTTCCCAAAAATTGATCACTCCTGAAAATATAACCTCTCCACCTGATATGTTGTTTATTGACTTCCTCTTTTCATACCCAAGGTGACATGGATAAACAAGATCAATTTCCATGCTGACTTATGCTGAAACGACATCCAGCAATACGCAGTTTCCAGACGACAACACAAAGAACTTTTCTTTTCTTTGTTTTATTCCCAAACTACGTAATCATTTATTCTACTAGTAATATGTCCTGCGTGGCGAAATGTGTTAGTTATGATCATAGTTATAATCAGTTAAATTGGCGGATGTAAAACATCAATAATAATATTTTGTGACCCTTGTGATAATAGTTGGGTACTGAAATATCTATAGAAAATATATAATTGAAATATACATGAAAAACTTTCAATCTGGCTTTGATAAACTCAAGAAACTTAACTAGTTATTGCTCTTATATTATTAAAGACCTTGAATTGTAGGTGAATATCAATGATACCACCATCATTAGATAAATAATCAATTGATTAATTTTTTGATGTTACTGTTATTAACAAATAAGAAAAACATTCGTCCGCCACTCGCTATCATCTGATTTTGAGATACAATTTTGTCAGTCTTTATGAAATTTATCATGCAACCGAGTGTTTTAATGCATTAGTTTTCATAAGAATGAAACTGAAATTAATTAATTTTCAATTTGAAAATATTATATGTTTTGAATATTGTATAACTTTTAAACTACCAAGAAAGTAAATTTTACATTTACTGACCTTCGAGACAGACCAAATATATGTGGGCTCAATGTACAGATAAGTGCACACTTCGATTATATCATAAAAAAATATTATGCACTTACTGATGACTTGATAGTGTGTCGTAGTGTGATTTTGCCTTCTTTGCAGAAGGCTGCTTCCTTTCACTTTCTAAATTATCACTGTTACACATATAAATACTATTCATTGAGTAAAACATAGTTCATGTATACTGTAGTAAACACAACTGTATACACTATAGGTATCCGAGCTCAGTGTGACAAGAGAGATAGCGTAACGCCGAACAAGTAGAAAGAGAATCTTCGCCACGACAGCAATCGGTTTTATGTGCGGCTGTAGATGTTCTACATCAAAAACTTCCAGGATGTTGAAAAGACTTTTCATTTAGAAATTTTATTAGAGTCACTAAGAGTTCATGCGTTATAACTTGTCCTAACCTCTTGGTAGTAGTGTTACATTTATTTGTTAATAGCTCTTTCTTCGTATGTACCATTGTATTAAATGTGATTCAATGTTGAATGTGAGTTTAGTTCAGATCTTCAATTTTGTTTTCAGTCTAATATATTCAATATCTGTGGACGCTCTTTGGTAGGATCTCTGTTTCATGCAAGTAAGTTTAAAAAAATTAAATTTTCAATTTGCCTTGTAAGGGTGCGAACCTGAAAATGAAGCCTTTTCGAACCAACAGATTTGGGTTTCGAACTTTTCTTCATTTCAAAGCATCTGTTCAGAGACTGAAACTTTTATTTAAACGGTAACTGACGTAATGCACATTGCATTTGAATAAAAGCTTCTGCCATCCATTCGACTCCAGTAATTACAGCTCAGAACAGCCATAATTATCAGGCCCCAGCGCAGAAAGATGCTTTTCAATGACTCAATTAGAGAAGACATTCTTTCACTACCCATTCCATTCAATATCACGTAATTAGACCATTTTAGGTTTAGTATCTGTCTGCGCTCCACCTATTTGGCTTTTCATCCATATCTACGAGTGAGTATATACCGCAAATTTCTATGCAATGTGAAAGTATTCTGCGCCTTGGATTGGTTTCCACATCACGTTTTCATTTCACCATTGCATGGAGAGCCCCTGAAAACTAATAGGGGCGTTAAAATCTTTTGAAAGTTGTTTTCTGTCCATTTCGTTATAGTGTTTGTCTTTTGTATTCAGGCAGAACAGCAGATTTAAAGAAAATCAATAGTTGTGCAATAGAGCCGTGTCTGAGAATGCATTATAGATGGGATGATTTTGAAGTAGTTATCTTTTGGGAGAGTTTGAACAAACTCTTCATATTGTACTCCCTTGATTTTGATATACTTGAAACTAAAATGGTTCGATCTAATAGATCACTATCATTCATTGATTTATTCGCTTGAACAAGCTTCACAGGTCTACTTACAGAGCTTCAAAAACTACTTCTAGTATTATTATCGAACTGAATGTAATCAGTTGCAGAAAATATTCATGCAGAAATGTCAGTTATGGAGGACATGTTAATTACAAATTGATGTTCCCACCGTGTCTGCCTGTCTGAAGACGAACGGATTTTCATATGGTTCTCATCAATAGATGGAGAGAAAGAAAAAAAACATTCATGTGTGAATTTATTGGAAACGCCTCCACTTTATCTGAATAAAAATGATGTATTTCACCGCGTGGTACGGTGTGCAAGTTAGTATCATCGGGAGCCCCGAATTTTGAAACAGCTCAATATCAACAAGACGTCTGGTCCTGATGAAGTACTGTCATCGTATTTAGAAAATGCGCAAATGTACCCGCACCAGTATTTTGCAGACTTTCAACCTGTCTTACAAGAAAGAGGTTTTTCCTTCTTGTTGGAAGATTGCTCGCGTTGTGCCTATTTTCACAAAGGGCAAGAAAATCTTCCAAATGACTATATACCAGTCGCTTTGCTATCAGTGATATAGAAAACGAAACATGGAGAAAGCCGTGAACATCATATCCTTGAAAATATAGAAGGCTTCAACATCGTGAGCGATCATCAATATGGCTTTCGAAAAAAAAAGATCAACAAGCAACCTTCTATCGTTTGTCACCCATATTTGGAATAAAGCAAGCGAGAAACATGAGGAGTCATGAGTTATTGCGCTGAATATCTCTGAGGCCTTCGACCGTGTGTGGCATGAGGTTTTGCTGGCGAAACTTCGATGCCATGGCTTTTTAGATCATTTTTGTGTATGGCTCTTCAGCTTCTTGAAAGAACGTTCCCCGCTAGTGGCCGTCGATGGATATATCTCGAATACTTTTACCATCAACGCTGGTGTTCCCTAGGGATCTATATTGTGTCCAACCCTCTATTTATTTCATATGAATGACTGGGAAAAAAACGAAACTCCAATGCTTTGGTTCCCTGACGAAAGCATACTTGTCTCGTCCTTCCATTTGGATTCCAGACATTGGCTGTGGATGTATTTCTTCACCGATTGAATATCTTAATTTGGACCTAGAAGAATTGGGGTGAGAGTAACCAGGTTCAATTCAATGCCGCAGAAACCCAGGCATAGGTATTCTTCAAAAAGATAAATGTCTCCGATCCTGATATGATAACGTCAGGTCAGACAATTCCGCTTTCTGCTTCTATACGTTTGTTGGGGGCTGAAATGGACACCAATGTTTTGGCACAATTACGTCGCTGGAATTTCAGATCCCGCTTCTCAAAAGCTTGGAATATTGTTACAAACCAGAAAACTATACACACCCCAGCAACTTTTGATGCTTTATGAAGCTCAGATCAGACCTTCTATCGGATATTGTTCTCATGAATGGAGCTCCGCCCCTAAGCATACCCTGAAGCTGCTGGATTCCATCCAGAAGAGATCTATCCACCTGTTTGGAGACGCGAACATCACTTGCAACCTTGATAACCTGGAACATCGAAGAAAGGTTGGAGATTTGTATCTCTTCTATACCTACATACTTTCACGGGAAGTGTTCAAGTGACTTGACACATTTGATTCCACCAAGAGCGGCATATACCAGAAATACGCGACAGACTGCGGCTTCTCATCGTTCTGAGGTTCAACTCAGTACACCTCGAACTTCACTGTTCAAGAACTCTTCCATTTGGAAAACTGCGTTAATATGGAATAGATTTCCTGAGAACGTTTTACCAAAATGGATTCAATCTCTAGCGATACAAATCCAATGTCAATCGCTACTTTCGCAATTAGAGCGCCTCAAGAATTTTTCTGTAGTACTTTTGTTTGATCTGTAAAAAAGGATATGACTGAAACTACTCCTAAAAGCGAAGCTCATTCTATGCATCTAGAGATTCTAGAGAAATCATTACCTTGCATAACGATGGTAGTTGAATTAATTCCTAATATTTTGTTACCTATCCTATTTACCTGTTTTGTACTCGTATTTACGAAGATTGCGATTAATCAGACGTCAGGAATGAGAACTTTATCACCGTTCATAGATCTCATTTCACATATTTCGATTTCTAAGGGTGTCTTCCGGAGGCATTTAAAAACTTGTTGTTGTGTACCGGTCTCAACAATTTTAATTAATATGTGAATATTGCTCGAAATTGTCTTGGTAATTCAGAAGGATTTATTCCGTTTTTAATATTCAAATAAAAGCACTGAACTTTGAGATTCTTACTCCAATAAGGTTGCAGTATTTTTTGTAGATATAAAAAAAGTATATGCTATTATTTTTTCCAAAGTACAGGAATTTTCATAACTCATTTTGGATTTTTTTTAATTTATCACAGAATGACGATATATTCTTCCACCAAAATTTTCCATGCAAACGCAAGCTTGAAATTTCATAAGGAAAACTGATCATATTCAGATTGACGAGAGGGAAAACTTGACTAATGAAGAGCTCCAACATTATACTTTCCAAATCTGAAAACATCTATCAATTCTTTTACCTCAATTTCTTTACCTAACAGATTAATTTTCAGGTATTATTGATAAATGTAATTTCAATATTGAAATAGAACTCATCAGTTTGACATCAATTGAAATTGATCTAAATGTATCAGTTGTAATATGATAATAATATAATATGATAGTAATATGATAATAATGATGGTATCATCCTTATGTATTTTCAGTAGAAAATACTTGGACCCCTTGTTCACTCGAGCCTGTGCGAAATGAAATTTAAAATATACTCACAATTCAGTTATGAAGATGATCTGAGCACGTTTTTATCCATTGTGTTGAAACATGAATATATTTACAGAAAAAAATCAGAAAACAGATTTACACTTTTGTTAAAAAGATAATTCGTCCATGAGCAATATTCGACATTCACTCGTGTGTGAACGATCAACAATATTGAAATATCGCTATTCAACAGATTTGTACACATATACACAAAAAAAAAATTTTTATTAATTCTGATGATTTTAGGAATTCTGATGAGGTCTCCATTTCTAGTGGGGTAATCATAGCACCGAGAAACTGTTTGGTACATGTCAATACGTTGCATAAATCATATTATACACTTTGAAATATATGGAATTATTAAAATTTTATATTTTTGAAAATATGTTCGACCCGATTCATGTGGTTTTAGGCTGACAATGAATCGAATAATTCTCTTTTGGGAACCAAATATTCTGCTTCACTGGAGCTTTCCCAGATATTGATATTATATAATATAGGGAGTAGATTATAGGATATTATACATCTAAAAGTTGATTGGTATTAAACATATTTTTCAATCGCAGTGTAGCATAAAAACCTGTGTTCACTTTTTTGCTCATGGCAGCAATACTATTTTCACAACTTATTTCACTATCTATATACGTTTCAAGGAATTTCGTAACTTCAGAAAGATGAATAGTACTATTTCTGACAATCACTTCAATATCAGTGCAGATTTCCACCCAGAATAGATATGCAGGAAATCTGTTCAATCTGCATTCACTATCGAGTAAATCACTATCAAGTGAGTCTTCAGGACTATCTGAGTCATTTGCCAATGTAGTATCATCTGCATAGAAAACTATAGAATCTGAACTAATATGATCAGGTAGATTGTTTATGGGAAACAAAAAAATAAGCAGACCCAGAATCGATCAGGTCCATCTCATGATATTCAGATTTATATTCTATGATTTCAACTGATATTTTTCTGAACCGCATATATGACATCAGCCATGACAAAAAATTTCCACGAAAACTCTCGATTATCTTCAGCACTGATATTTTGACAGTATCTGGAATTTGGATAAAAATCACTACATTTCATCATACACACCTTTCAAAAATTCCTAGCGATGATGGTGGGAACCACATATATTAGAGGGATTGCCCTTCTTGAAAATAGGGCCTTACTGATCCAATTTTGAGAAAATTGGGAAAAACCCCTGATGGTATGAAATAATTCATAATGTATGCTGATGGTTTGGCGATATATTCGGCTATAATTGTAGTATAATTATTTATTATTTTGGGACTAGAGGGGTTGTCGACAGCTATTTCCATATTACTTGCATAGAAACTGCATTTGCAACGATTATTTCATATTCAACAATATCATCATTTATATTTATTTTATGCCTTACTGATTTTTATGTATAATTAAGTGATCTTACATATTTTGTTTTATATTTTTTATAGACTTCGCTATAATGCATCACAAATATTCCATACCATCAAAAAATATTCCAAGTTCCCACCCATAGGAATGACATCATAATTCAACCATTCTTCTGTAATAATTTTTCCTACGATTTTTTCACAACCATTGGACATATTGAATAAATAGGATATTGAGTTATATCTATAAAAGTATCGTAAATTCCGTGGATGTTGTCACAACTCTCGTATACCATCAGGAAAATATTTTTTTCAAAAAATAATTTCAAATTTGTGAGGTTCTGTTCACTGGTATTTCTGTATGTCATCGTTTCTTCTACTGATTCAGACTCATTTGATTGTTCATTCGAAAATAGTACCTACCAAAGTAATTGGCAATATTCATATTTTCCAAATATCTCGGTTTGCAGATATTTGTTGACAAATAATTTAATTCATTTCCACTTGTTTTATCATTAATATCAGTAAATATTCTTGATGGCTCAAAATATTTACATTTCAAGTTATACTCGTAACTCTTCAACGGATCAGTCAAGAGTGATCTGTTATTCCATTGGCACGAATACTGTTTATATCTCCACATATCATCTAATTGTATTGATTTTTTCATACTAATCCATGGCGAGAGAGATAGTCTCTTTGAGAATGTCTAAATATTTCCATTTGGCGATCTTTAAACTGAAATTAAAGTAAACTTGTTGGATTCCTATAGAAAACTGGTTCAATCTTTTGTGAATGATGAAAAATGATCAACAAAACTCCCTTTGTATTTTGCCACTTTTATTCGTAACTAATGTTACTGCATTTCCGTCCTATAAGGACATTTTCAACATTTTCAATTAACTCTTTGGAAATGTCCGTATAGGACGAAACTGCAGTAACATTAGTTATGAATGAAAGTGGTGAAAAAACATAGAAGGTTTTGATGGATGCAGATGTAGCCGTTATTACGTGGTGAGAGATCATCATGAGAAGTGAAAAATGAAAATTTTCTATCTTTTTTACCACTTTTATTCGTAATTGAAGTTACTGCAGTTTCGTCCTATAAGGACATTTTCAAACTTTTACTTTAAACTTTTAATGTAATTGATGATCTACCCATCAATTTATTTGTGAATGAATTGATCCAATAATTCCACATTTCGATAGTAAAATCAGTATCAGTGTTTATTCATTCTAATCCGGAATTTGGAGTTTAGAGTGGAAATTACGAGATCGATGTCAAAGTTTCAAAATTGAAGCCACCATTTAGTCCGAAAGTACCAAGTTTCAAGTCAAAGTTTGAAAATCAATGTCGAAATTAAAAGTTTGATGTCGAAATTCGGAGATTGAATTTGAAATTTCAAATTCAGCAGTAAGAATTTCCACCTAACAAAAAAAAAACATATTGTTCTCTTTGAATTCAAAATGTGCCTACATTATTCAATATACTGATAAATTCATAAATACGACAATCAGGGTTGTTGGGTTTGAATTATAATCAAACATTTGCTGTTATGCAAAAACCTCACTTTGATTTCTTCAAACCACTATAGATTGAAATTTCGAAAGGAAATCTCAAAATACATGCTGAGAATATCAACGAACATTCAATTGTTATTTTTTTTGCAGGTAAGTAGATGGAAGATTAACAGAGAAGTTGGTTCCAAATTCTCTTAGTCAGGCCTTTGCAGAGATATAAGCCTTATTTGGCGGTCTCTTCCGCAAACTAACACAACAATAGGTAATATATATCTGCTTCCTCTTATTTCACATATTATTTAATTATTTTTCGTGATTACTCTACAAGTAGATACCTAATCTCTCACTTTAGAAATCTCATTGTGGATTTATCAGATCGACAGAGGGTTTTCAAGCCAATTTTTTCAATGTTTTACGTTATGAATTGATACTATGAATATTTACATTTTTTTTCTACAATATTTTACTGAAGAAACTTCTGCTTTTGAATCATTAATAATAAAATATATCAATATGAAAACCACTATTTTCCATAATTTACATAAATTTTCATAAAGCAATACTTTTTGATCACATAACTCGTGTGCCTTTTCTAGAGGAGTGTTGCAAATATATATTTTTTTCCTCTGTTGGCGAACTAACGCTTCCACGACACAGAAAAACCTATATAAATATTTTCAATTTCATGAGCATTCAGTTCAATATTTTGATCATCAAATTATTTTCCACTTCAATCATTTTGTCATTCAATCACTTCACTATCACTGAATACATTTCAATTGCTTGTCTAATCGAAATTTACTGATATTTTGAAAGAATAACACCTTTCCAATCAACTCATATGGACTGATTTGAAAAAAGTTGTCTACATGCATCATCATACTTTGACACCAACTGAAAAAGACAAGCAAAACATTGGAAAGATATGAAAAAAAAATAACATATTGTACCCCAAAAATTTGAAAAATGTTATATGCACACTAGAAATGACCATAAAAAATATACACATGAAATTCATTAATAATCTGAGTCTTTTTTTCTGGAAAGTTTAGTTTGTGGGAGAAAAAGCTTTTTGGCTTTCTATTTCTTTGTCTTTATATAAGTAAAAACGTGCGCTTTTTGGGACGCCCGACAGAAGTGATAACTTAAACTAGTCAAAGTTGAACTGTTTAACAGTGAAATTGTTTAACTTGAGAAAAGCTTAGCATGTATATCAATGTGATGTTATAAGGAAAGGTTACTCAATAATAAAATCTTTTATTGATGATTATTTTGTGTATGTACATATATTATAGCTACCATAAGCCAATTGTTACTTTCGTAGGATTAAATGATGATGCTAATAATGTACATACACAAAATTAGTATCATTTTTAAGCCACTTCTCACATAATAAAATAGTATTATATGCTTGCTGGTTAGATTTTTATAATAATTATAAACACTATGGGAGAGAGAGAGAGAGTTTACTTTCATTTACCAACTCATTTTAACGTTAATAACAGTTTTTCAGGAGTAATTACACGATTTTAAAAAATAACAGTTTCCAGAATTTTTCTTATTTTCTCTAAAAAATATATATTCAAATATGTGTGAACTCATTCTTGTATAGTTGTAATTTTTTTTTGGAGGCACCTTTGTAAGCGCTTTGCCTGAAGATAGTGCTTGTTTTACATATTTTTGAAATCAATTCCACATTTACCTGAAGCTAAAGCGAAAGAAGAGCTATTCGTTGGACTTGATATTCGTAGATTGATTTGCGATCACAACTTCTAACCAACGATGAGTGAAAAAGGAAAATAGCTTCAGTGTCATTTGAAGAAGTTGTGATAAAGTTTAGCAATGTGGATGCTCCGAACTATGAACTTATCAAAGGTAAAAATTTTCATAGGTCTTGAGTGAGCCTAAGAGAGTTCACTTCTTACACAAACGTATTGATTTCTTTTCCGAAAACTCAAGTGATGTAAGTGAAGAGCATGATAAACACTTTCACCAGGACATCAAATAAATGGAGAAACGATACCAGAGACGGTGGGATATCAACATGATGGGTGATAACTGCTGGTCACTTCAGAGAGAACAACAAAATACATCACATGGGAGAAAAAGCCATGTAAGAAACTTTTGGCAAAAATGAAGAGGAAATACAAAAACCAATCATCCAACCAAATAAGTGATCACATATTTTTGTAGGTAAGAATTGCAATCTGATGATAAACAGAATTTTCAATTCCAAATTTTCCAAATTTTCCTATTTATTTTTTATACACTGTGTCCGTAAAGTATGGAAGAAATTCATTTTTAGCTAAACAGGTCATTTTAAGAAATAATTCTGAAACACGTCGATTTTCGATGTTAATTTACCGTATTTTAAAATAATAATCTAATATACAGGGTGAATTACGTTCGAGTAATGACGTCACGGTCATTTTTTTAAAT
>WOGR01000350.1:0-26516 GCA_015342045.1 Leptinotarsa lineolata | reverse complement strand
GTGGCCGCTATGTTGGAATATGTATATAGCTCGAGAATCAGATTAGCGGCGACGGAAATGGCAGCCATGTTCAAGCGGGAAATTCAAATCAGTGTGTGACGTAATCCATGCATAGAAGGATGGAATGAGTATCGAGGAGATTCAGTTGAAAGATAACAGCGCGATTGAATTATAAAAACGATGGTATAATAATAATGATAGATCGGAATAAAGAAAAAAACATGGCGCTGGGACATTGAGTGGAGTATACAGCGTATGCAGCGTTGAAGAAGAAAAACATGGTTGCCAACGTGAAATAAAAAACTTGGTTGCCATCAAGGTATAGAGGACGTGACAGAATCATTTGAAAAAAAAACATGACGTAAATGTGTACAAGGTGTTTCAAAAACATAATTTAAGAAAAACTTGTTGCTCAACGAGGCTCTAGCGTTTCAACGTTCGATTCCAATGGGACACGTTTTTTATTCAAAAGTGTTGCATAGAAAATGGGGGAATCGAAGTATTCAACCATGACATTCCAAAATCCATTGTTTTACATGCGTTTATTCATTTTTCGTGTTAGTGTCATTTGTCAAATGATAAGTAGAAAATGGGGGAGTGGGGGACGAAATCACGTGGCATTGGGGAGGTGGGTAATATTATTGTTTGAATGTATGTTAATGTCGTTGAACAGTTGAAATAATCAGTGATAATATGCCATTTGAAGAATACAGACGAAAAGTGGAAGAGTTTGAAAAACACGTAAAGAAAGACTTTAAATTTTTCGAAAAAAGGAGATTGTTTCAAAGCAGTTGAATAATTCAGATTTTCAAGAAAGAATGTTCAATGGAAAAGTGCCTCAAACGAGATATCCATTGCGAAGAATTCAACCTCACAGCATAGATGATGTCGCCGCCAATGCTGAATATGAATTTTGTGCTTTTAACTGTAATAATAAATAACGTTTTTATGTGAACGTACTAAAGGGTGTGAAATACATGGCAATAAGTGTGAAGCCCAATAATTTCGATCATGGATGCAATAGAACACAATGGAAATCAATGAGTTCGACATTTGTGAATAACAACCAGTTGGCAGTTTTTGTAAGTAAAGTTCCAAAAATACCCTCTGTCAACGAAAACTTAATTATTTTTGGAATCTCTTGGTTATCATGTTGTCCAATCAAGTGTTCAACATTTTCCGAAAACCACAAATCGATGAATCCATACAAAAGGTAGAATGGCGGACCTTCTACCCGTATGTCAAATATTTTCGCAACAATGACTTCATTGAAACCAACATTAATCAATCCGATGCTAATGATGCTTTGTACGATAGCTTGCTATTCATCAGCGGAATAGTTTAGAGGACTAAAGGCGATGACCGAGTGACCTTCGTAAACAATGCTGATGCTTTCATGTTTCAATCCGCTGTATATGAGCAGAATGGTAAAGAATTGGAAGCAGTTTGTGAAGTTGGAATTGTAAGTACATTCAGAGGTTTTCTCACCTACACCGCACTTGGCAATCTCAAGATGGAAATATCCCAATAGCCTAGGCATCATTCAAACTGCATCTTTAACGTTCAACATGCCTATACCCATTAGAAATTTCTTGAATATTTTCGATGATTATCAATGTGTTTCCTACGTTGAACACACCATCCGATTAGTACGAGCTGGAGACGATAGCAACTGCTTCAAAATAGATGAGACTGCTGGTACAGTAACGTCAAAGACGGAAGTTAGGCTGAAACATAGAAAATATCGAACTCAAAGTTAAGCGAATCTTTCCACATGATCGAATTGAGTTGCAACTTTTGAAAGCTATCCAAGCTGACACTCCTATTCTCATACCGTTCAGAAAATGGAAACTTCATATGCTGCCTGCTCTTACACAAGGTGCAAAAAATTAAATATGGGCTGTCAAAACTTCCTCGTTTCTCGAAAGCCATCGCTATGTGATTGTATGCTTTCAAAAAGATCCTGATTGCACTAAAGTCAACAATGATCCAACAATATTCCATTATTTGAATATCACCAATATAACGTTGACTCTGAAAGGTGAAAATTTTCCCAAAGAAAATATGCACATGAATTTTGCAACAATGAATTATTTGCAAGCCTATTTCAACTAAGCACAATTCGGTCTTAGCTACAAAATGATCCATCAACTTAACCCTCTTATCACTATCGCCGGTTTCACACAAAAATCTCTCTTCGTCATCGATTGTTTCAGAACAGACGAGAGCATCAAAAGTTCCAGGGTTGATAAAAAACTTGAAATCGAAGTATTTGAGGAGTTTACACAAAATACACGAGCCTATTTGCATCATTGTGCATGATACTGTTATTGAATACCTCCCACTCAGCGAAATTATGGAGAAATGGAACTGAACATGTGAATTTGTTTCAGTATCAATCGCAGAGTCAACATGAGAATAGCTGTAGATATTCAAGGTTTCAACATCGAGCAAAAATTCCATCCTAAGGAGATAGCTTTTAGGATTGGAATTAAATGTAGCAACTTTTCACTGCTGCCAAACATACCATTCTCCTGTTTGAGTTAAGAAGATCGCTGTACCGCCTGTTACTTGGAGCGAAACGTTCACGGATTGAGGTATTTCTCTGGCTTTGTGGAATATAATCAATTGGATGCCATCCTCATGAAAAATCTACAAGATATGAATATCGTTTATGTGCGAGGACATCAAAAACGTGACTATCTAATTGCGAAATTTCGCGAGTTGGATATACTAACACGCGTTGTGATATTCTATACAAATGGCTTTGTGATATATTACCAAAATGAAAATGTTCAATAAATTAGTATTCGAAATGTTCCATTCCTTTTTTTCACCTAACCTCATCACTTGATGATGATATTGAAAACAGAACGTTGCGCTTTCCCCCATTTCCCCATTTTCCACCTAACATTTGACACATGACATGTATTCAAACACGAAAATGAGTGCTGAAATGCATGTGAAACAACGCATTTTAAAATGTCATTGCGATTACTTTGCTCCCCCCCATTTTCGAACGTTAACTCTATGCAACACTTGAATATAAATACGTTTCTCATCGGGATCGCACTTTGAAACGTTAGAGCCTCGTTGAACTGTCATGTTGTTCTTAAATGATGTATTTTGTCAAACCTGGTACACATTGAGGGATTGAACGTTGAAACTTCAGAGGCTCTTTGAACTGTCATGTTTTTTCTCTTTTTCTCAAATGATGTATTTTATCTCCCCCTGTATACCCCGATGGCAGCCATGCTTTTTCTTTTACGTTGAACTGTCATTTTTTTTCTTTAATGCTGGCAACTATTTTTTTTCGCTTAACCGCCATGTTTTATTATTTTACGCTGAACACACCTTGTATACCTTCATGATAACTTTTCTTCAACGCTGCACACACCTTGTATAACATTTGTTTGATGTGTTTTGAAATAACGCCCTGTATACTCAATTATTATTGTTCTCATATCATTCCAAGCGTCAACGCTAACCGAGCCAAACCTACGTTCTTCATTGGTGCTATTAGCTGAATTTCCGGTATCATGAAACCATCATAGCTTCTCTACTTTTTTTTATCAAAAAGTATTGAAAATAATTTCTTTTCACAAACATTTTTTTCGACTCTGATATCGTGCTTTGAGAAAGGGGGTACTATTCACGTCCGCACTGTATAGCAATGTGTCACTTATGAAGTTGACAAAAAGCCATGAAGATGAAAAAAAGCCAAATAAAAAAAGTGTATTATTTGATCATGCCTTTTCTGATTGTAATTCTGTAAGCTCAAGACAAAAGGCAGATATGGCTCGTTCAATTTGATTGATAAAGATCCAACTTTCAAACTGGAAGCTGAAAAATTTTATAACATTCAATCATCAGTTGACGACATAAACGAAGTTGGCTAGCGAATAATGTTCAAATTATTTGAAGCTGATAATAATTCGATTAATCGTTACTGATTTAGTTTCTCTAAGTTATTAGTTAATGTAAAAGTTTCAAAATGTCCGTATAGGACGAAACTGCAGTAACTTTAGTTACGAATTTTTCATGATCTCTTACTACGTAGTAACGGCTTCATCCATAAATTTATTTAATAATTCAATTTCATCCTTATATTATATATAACTCATAATATATAGAAAGTAAAATCATAACAAAATATTAATGAGCGTTCCAATAAATAATTAGAATATATAAAATGAAATACAAGTTAGATATATGTTTTTCAAAACACGTTTATAAAATATGTGATAGAATCGGCCGATACTTCATGAAAATCCATAACGTATTCAAGAATCACTTTATCGAGAGATTTTCAGCAAAAAGTTTTACAAAAATGCAACACGTGTTTCGCTATATAACAAATTCTTATTGATCTTTTATAAACATGATCTAAATGTCCTTAATCAAATTATATCAGTTTGTTTCTCAACAAATCAAGTGGTTCTATGGTGTAGTAATAAAAATATTGATGAAAAATTCTGTTTTTTGTTGTTACATATACTATTTCTGGAGTTTGAATTACGTTAGATAAAAAATGAAATTGTAGCTGAAAATGTTGAACAAATTTTTATCTAAATAAGCAAATAAATTGGTTATATGAAATGTATTTTTTTTTTGTTGCCCTATTGAGAAATGTCAATTATGATTTATTTGGAGAAAATAATTTTCTAACTATTTATTTGAATAATTATAAAGTGGAAAAAATTTTTTTGAAATAGAAAACAAATATAAGCTTTAAAAAAGTTTTTAGGAGGAAATATTCTTTAATCATTATTTTTTCATGACTACCCACTGGTAAGTTTTTTTACACACCAGACTTTTCTGTGTTTTTTAAATGGTTTATTAAAAAATTACGTAAAATATGTACTTAACTTCAATTAATGATGTTTACAAAAACGTTAATTATATAACATTTGCGAAAAGATTTTTTCAACATTTTCAATTTTTAGAATATTTAAATAACTTTAAACTTAAAAAAATTATAATAAGTAAAATATTTTTTTATAAACTTTGGTGACATAAAAGTCTCCAAGAAGCAAATATTTTTTGAACCTATTATTCAAACTTTCATGACGCCATTTGTCAAAACGGATGTCAGAAATAATTGTCAGTTAACAATCAAGATAATTTTTTTTCCAACGGGACTTATTCTTTCAAGTGTTCAGGTAACACCGTAATTTATTTTTACTCTGAAATTGATTATCAGTACAAAAAAACTCATCTGGTATACTGTCTTCAGCGGCGATGTGTCCATGCCGTGAAGAGCGCGCGGGTGTGGAATTCCGAGAGTTTGTGACTTTTTCCTTTTTGAATTCCCCGTCTTTCAGGATCTTTTTTTTGAGTAGAGATACTTTCTGAGTTATTTGTGAAAAACTGAATGCTTTCTTTTTCCGTCTCAATTTGTTAATAACAATTTTTTGTGTGCTGTAAAATTATCAAAACCTATTTTTCTGCACTTCATCGTGAATCCAAAAAGCTATTCATTTCATCTAGGTTGAACAAAAATTTCAACTTGTGATTAAGACTTTTACATATTATTTCTCAATATAGAAAAATGCCTAACGTTCACACCCACAAAAATGACGAAGAAATAACAGATAAAATCAAATACTTTGAAGTGTATGAAATTGAATAATGGTTCATTTTTCACAACATACAAAGACTAATAAAAAACAAATATCCATTATCTTGTTCCAAAGACTGAAAATACGTATAGGAATTCGAACCACAGTAAAAAACTCAGCTCTGACTGATGTTGGATCAAAAATGCTTTCTTTTGGGCTTTGGTTTCGACTAGTTGCCTTGCATAGAAAGACAAGACGAAACTTGTTCGACGGTTGATGTTGAAAGTTGGCTTTGAAACGGTTCACTTTGGAGAGTATCGTTCATCGTTGATATTCAGAGATTGAGTTTTCTATCGGTCCCATAGATGGCGTCTTCGTAAGGAGACATGATTCACATTTCCATAGTAACTTCACTCTTTATGGGTGGTGGAGTTATAAAAATTCTCTAAGACTCTGCATGTGAAGAATGCTTATAAAGGGGGGGTTGACTCAACACATAGAATGAATAAAACCATGTTCGATGATTACCTTTAGTTTTTTATACTCTGAGTAGCAACAGACCTTGATTGAGAAAATAAACATTTCCAAATGAAATTCAAAATATTGACCTTTTCCAATATTCCTACACAGTCGGCATATTGGGAAAACAACCATACATTCATTTAATTATTATTCAATATTTCAAAATATATATTTTCTTATTACTCTTATACTTTGCTCATACATCAAACTGATTTTTATTTCTGTTACAATTTTGGCACATGGAATGTTTCTTCGTCCCTTGAGGCTTCATTCACAAAATGGAGCTGTTACTAATCACTCGATTTATTTGCGTGATGTCATTCTGCTCTTGCATCTGTAAGAATCTTATCTACGAAGCAACTTGCACAAAGGTCCATCGAATATAACTCAATGTCCATCGTGGTATTAGCCGAGTAAGTAGTTATTTTCCAGCAGGCATATCCTAATGTATATGAGCGTTGGTAGAGGTGATTGTTTTTAATTTCAATTCGACAATATTTTCAACAATTCCTTTTTATTTCATTCTATTTGAGGTTGCTAAATATTTTTTTGTAAAATCATACACCAACGGCGTTATCATAACTGGATGTCTATGTAATACTTATTCATGAAGTCATTATCTTCACTTTCAAAAACTTCTGTACTTTGATGTTTGCAAGATTATCAATTACAAATTGATCTGTGGGAAAGAATGGTTTTAGCTTTCTCCTTCTTCATCTATATACAAAATTTGGGAATCTTTCAAATTGAGAAAGAAAGCAATTAATTTCAAAATGAACTCTCCTTCGAAACAGCTACTTTTGAATGAACATTGAATTATACAAAAATCTCGTGTTTCTATTCAGTATGTACTCCAAATATTCGTGATGGAATTGAATCTGTTATCTCTACTTCTCCATCAGAAAGAATGAAAGCAATTAATATCAAAACGCACTCTATTCGAAGATGTATGGATCATGCAAAGTAGTAACTTTCAGAAACGAACTGAAAGAAAAGGCCCTCTCAAAACAACCACCCTCATGTTAACAAATAAGCGAATGAATGACATTGCGTACTGTCATCGATGACATGAGTAGTTTCAATTCATTCGTGACATAAATTCGTGATGTTATGAATTATTTGAGTGCTTCATCTTGTAATGTTATCCAGATTGACGCTAAAGAGGCAATTAGGCAAGTGTCTTATTTCGAAACATCGATGTTCGCCATTGAAGATGAGTTCAATGTAAGTGAAATTTTACCTTTTTCATATACTATATTGTGTAGTAATCCTGCGAATGATAGATTTGATTCCATCACGAATGTTCAATGTTCATTCAAAAGTTGTTTTGAAGGTAAAGAGTTCATTTTGAAATCAATTGCTCTCACTTTGAAAGAATCTCAAATTTTTTGTATAAAGATGGAGAAGGAGAAAGTTAAAACCTTTAATTCGACTTCTCTTTACAAGAATTCTCCAAATGGAAAGTCGTAGAGAATTATGATAACTTTACCATCCTTGAAGAGTGGAGTTACTATGTTTTTTCTTTGTATGTTGTGATAGAAAATGAACCATTCTTCATAATCAAACTTCAAAGTTTTTCATTTTGAATGAAATCTTCATATATAGGAAGTTACTTGCGGCGCATCTTCCAAATGGAAGAGTTGCGCAGTCGCCTGATGGTTTGACTTCAGCTTTCTGAGCGGCATTAGCTGCGTTTGTTGTTTTTTCGTCGGATATCTGCCACATATACCTACAAAATCGTAAGTTCACATGAGAGGCAAGGGTAAGGTGTTTTCACCTGAACTTGATCATATCATATGCACCTCTCATTTTGACTCCCACCCGGAGTATGTGTTTGTGGAGTTGTTTCCGGGCTTTGTCTGTAGGTGGCGCAGTGGTACATCCTACTGAATCAACTGCAGATAGATTTCATGACTGGTTGAAATAATTTTTGTTTGTTCGGGATATTCAGACAGTTCACTCCGTCTGAAATGACTCTCCCGGTACTGACGAGGAGCTAGTACTCCGAAACCGGTCTATCGGGGGTCGTTCCGACCAAATGAAATGAATTTCTGCTTTTAATATATAGGAAGTTACTTGCGTCGAATCTTCCAAAGAGAAGACGTTGCACAAGTGTCTGTTTAACTTCAGCTTTCTGCGCGGCATTGGCTGGGTTAGTTGTTGTTTTTCCGTCGCGTCGGATATCTGTCCCACGTATCTACAAAGTCGTAGGTCTACATGGGAGGCAAGGAGTAAGGTGTTTTTTTTTATCAGGTACTCTTCTTGGTTCTTCACATTTTGTCTTAATACTGATGATGCTCAAAAGGCTGAATCAGCTGTCTACTGGTGGCTGTCAAATTGGAATCATATTGGGAATGATCAGAATAGAACTCATCTTTATCTTTTGATTTTCATTAAATTATTTTCCAGCAGATTGACTGCATTAACCTTTCTTGATTTTATATAATTTCTAGAAACATGTGTATTCGTTTTCCAATGGCATTCCAGGAAAGCTTCCCAAGTTTCTGCTAATGCAGTTGTCGGTTGATTGGTCAAACCACCAACGCCGACATAAAAATTTGGCAAGTTTTCTTGGGTGTCACACCATTTATAGACTAGAAGCCAGTGACAGATTTTCATGACCAATTCCCTTCCAATTGAAAATTCGTAAATCCATTAGGGATTCATATTATGAATACTCGCGACCGTCAGTTGCCACTCCGCGGGTGCGGCGGACAGTGGCAGCCTCCCACGCATGAAAAATAAGTTTTTTCAGTCATCTTCTCCTATTTTAAAATGAGTCGGATCATAGTTTACCCAATATTTTGAAGGAAAAATGAAGTCAGCTAACCATAACATGGTGGATTATACGTTTGCTGACTGCTTGAACATGAAAAAAAAATTCTCAATGATTTCTTCTCAACTAGGAAGTCTACTTGGTGATATTTTATATTCTACTGTGAATGAAAATTAATGTCAGCTTGCTGTATCTCAGTGGAAAGTTTGTCAGCTGGTACCTTAAAAGGTGTAACGTAGCGGCATCTATCACCTTCTGAATCTTAACAGCTGACGACTTTTCCCTTAATTTAAAGCTAGCAGTTTTTTTCATTATTTACTATAGCATGTTAAAAATCCTTATATAAATTTCCATTCGGGAGGGAATCGCGTTTCTTAAGTTATTCGGCAGTATGCTTGATTTGAGTGTGTTAATAACAAATATGAAGTTTAATAATGGAGGAAATGTTGGTATAAGAAAATCATCAATAATCTTATAATTGCAGCATAATTTTTCAACTTTCATTTCAACAAATTGAATAAAAATAATGACAATTAATCTTTTTCATTCTCGCTTTGGATTGAGTCGCTGTTATCTCTCTCTGATACACTGTCAGAGTCGCTATCTTCATCATCATCTGTGAAAAGAAGGAAAGAAAAATTTTTTATACGCCTGTATAGCAAAACATGATCAATTTAAAAAAAGAGTTCATACCTTTTCTAGGCTGAATGGTTATCTCCTCAATCGACGTTGGTAACTGAGTCCCAGAAAACCAATCGAATTCGAATCGGTTATCTATTTCTTCCCAACCATAACCTTAAAGTTTTTTAGTTGTTGGAACTTTTGGGTTTGCGTGAGACCAAATTGGCGCAATGTAACACGCCCTCAAATATTGCTTGTACAGTTCTGATTCGCATGGTGGTAGAGAAGAACCGTCAATACCTTTTTTAGGCAACTCAAATTCATTATTATTGTTAAAAAATTTGTAAGTTTTTTGGAACAATGCAACCCTAACGTCGTTTATGTTTCTTCACCGACTAATGCCATAAATCTGACAAGCAAACTCTTGAATTTTGCTAAATGAATCTTTACTGTTCATCGATGGCTCTGACATTTGTATGAAACACTCCATGAAAGCTTCAGATTGGTTTATTGCATTCTTTATTTTTAAGGTATTGTTAAATAATTGTGTTTAAGTTGTTTAGTTTTGCATTATTCTCAAGGGTTTCCTAGTCTGGGTTTTAATCCACTTATCGCACTAAAATGTCATATTTACCAATATCTTCACTTGAGCAGTCCGTGTATATTGGTGTATATCCACGTAAATATTGCAAACTACAAACAAATTATTTTTCAATCCCTTTTTGTTCCTTGTGCTCCTTGTCTTGGGACTTACCCACTATTATAACCTTTTCCCACCTATTGGTTAATACAGTCAACTATTGGTTAATACGGTCAACTTTCCTCTCCCTTACTAGCTAGGTAGAATATTGTATTGTAAAATTATATTAATAACATTTTGAACCTTGTAGGAGTACAGTCAGAATAAACCTTGTCTTTTCTACAGTACAACTAGCCTGTTATTTATCTCATATTCTCCACAAGATTCAATAAAATTCTTATGTGTATTAATTATTCATACTCACGATAAAATAATCGTGGGTCAGAACAAATATATTAGTACTGGGGATAGAGAGCCCGCTTGCTTTTTTTTTTGATTATGGCATTGATATTTTCTGCTCTATAATGAAACTAATTCATCCATTAGTTCTAAGAAAACCGATTCAGATAGCGTTATTTCACATAGCCTCTGGAGAAGGTAATTTTAATCCACAATCTAGCTACGATGTAGAAAGGACTTATGTATACCTTCAACCTACAGAAAGAACGAGAATAACTTAAGAAACGTGAATGCTCTTGTAGATGATGAAAAAATCAGCTAACTGTAAGTCAAGGGAAAAGTCGTCAGCTGATAAGATTCAGTAGGTGATATATGCTGCTGCGTTTCACCTTTCAAGGTACCAGCTGACAAACTTTCCACTTAGAAACAGCAAGCTGCATTAATTTTTATTGACAATAGTATATAAACTATCAACAGGTAAATTTTTAGTTGAGAGGAAATCATTTAATTTTTTTTTCATGTTCAAGCAGCCAGCAAACGTATAATTCACGATGTTATGATCAGATTACTCTATTTTTCCTTATAGATATTCGATGAACTATAATCCGACAAATTTTTAAATGGAAGAAAATGACTAAAAAAGCTTTTTTTTTTCATGCGTGGGAGACTGCCACTACCCGCCCTACCCACGGAGTCGCAGCTGACGGTTGCGAGTATTCATAATATAAATCCCTAATGCATTTACGATGTTTCGCTCGAGAAGAAATAATTGACCGAATTTGTACGTGGCTCCTAGACCATTATGTCTCGCTTACTTACGCAGTGATTTTTTTCAAGTACTGTTCTTGGTTCTTCACATTTTGTATTCAATCGAGGACCGCCTGCTCGGTACTAATGATGCCCAATAGGCTGAAGCAACTGTCTACCGGTGGCTCTTAAATTAAAATCAGATTGGGAATGATCAGAATAGTACTCATGAAAAATGACAAATTTCATTTGTAACTAATGTTACTGCAGTTTCGTCCTATATGGACATTTTCAAACAATTACAATGAACTGGAACTGTAGGTAATAATAGACGTCCTTAACTTAATTGAGTACCTGAAATTTGTCTGCCTGTGACAATGTGGATACGCTAAATTGAAAACTGGTAAACTAGATCGATTCGATCATTCAGCAGATTACATCCGCAATGCTTATGCTCGTGAATTTCTAAGGATTCCAAATAATTGAGTTTCCAAGCTTTGCTTACATAGTACATAGTATGTCCGTTTTGATTGTGAACTGTATGTTTCTATTGAGATTATTCATAAGTGTCATGAACTGGTTCAGCTATCGTTTAGTACCTCTGATACAGGCGAGAATATCGTCAACATATCTGTACCAAAAATAAATATGTTTTTTACCCAGGTCGCAATTTACTATAGTGGTCTCTGAGCTCTTCTTAAATATATCTGCCGAAAGTGGACTAAGGGGTGGGCCCATTGATAAAGCTGAAACCTGTTTATAAAATTTGTTGTTGAATTGTAAGTAACTCTGATTTAGGCATACATCGAAAGCTGCATAAATTTCAAAAGAAGTGATGCGGTCTACTTTGGCTTGACCTGATATATCTGAAATGAGAGACACATTCGTTGTACGGTGTGTTGGTGAACATTCTCTTTAGATAGATTGAAACTAAAATTGAATTATGTGGCGTGGTTTGGTTACTTATTTTTTCCACCGAAGTCAGAGAAATTTTAATGCTGTGACGTAGGACGAAATTGGTAATATTATCGCCTTTTCTACTGCTGGTGTTTTTGTCCTGGTTCTGATGTTAATGTGTTTTGGGGTAACTTTTTTTCCAAAGCATTCTTGTTTGAACCATAAGTTCTGCGATGCTTGATGGTACTTTATTTTCAGTTTAAAGTAGTATGTGGATTGTCTAGCTATACTTGCTTTTTTCAATAAATTGATGGATGTAGCCATTACTACGTGGTAGATCATCATGAAAAATGAGAAATAAAACTTTCCCACGTGACAGCCATAAAAATTCACTGACTTTAGTGCAAAAAATAAGTAACCAAACCACGCCACATAATTCAATTTCAGTTTCATTCGATGTGAAGAGTATGTTCTCCAATATACCGTACAACGAATGGAAGCCTCTTGTGATATTATATATGTTTCAACACACAAATAAAACTCTCGTGTCCACCAACCGACCGCCTAGACAAACTCAATAATGCCGTTCCTTTCGGTTACCTCATCAGGGGTTACTCATTTATGTCTCATCAGTCCATTTATTGATAATCGGAATATTACATCTCTTCCTTGTCTTTCAAATATCGAAGCAACAACAAATTATCACAGTTTTCTTATAAATACGAATATAGATATAATTGAATACATACATTTTCAAATCAATAGTAATTAACAGCAATGATAAATCACATACCCTGAAAGTAAAGTACAATAATAACATGTCATATACATATAATAACAATAAAGTACAATAATAATAATCTTTTATTTTTCCACATTAGGATAAAAACGTTACCTTCTTTTTATATTCGACTACCTATGTTAAATTGTATGATGGGAAGTCAATAATGAATGAATCTCCAGTCAAATTACTTGGTAGTTTCATTATTAGTTTGCTAATTCACGTTGATTATTAAACAGAACATTGGCGACGAGGATGGGATCCGAACCCACCGGGCCCTCCACTTATTGGACAAAATGGATTGAATATGCTCAACTTGGGTTTATGTAAAATGCAGTTTGTTGAATCTGAATTGGATATTTTACAGAATAATATGGTTAAATCTCCAAAAAATATTTCTAGTTTACTAACAAAATATCAGGAGATTTTTGAAAATGAGTTGGGCACATTCAACAAATTTAGAATTGATTCACCTTTTAAGGAAGAGGCTATTCCGAACTTTTGTAAGGCTCGCCCTGTACCATTTGCCTTGAAATCGAAAATTGGGAAAGAAATAGATAGGTTAGTAAACAGTAAGGTTTTAGTTCCTACAGAATTTTCCTAATGGGCTACACCCATAGTACCCGTTCTCAAATCAAATGATGATCTGAGATTGTGTGGTGATTTCAAAATAACTTTAAACCCGCATTTGAACGTACAGCATTTTCCTTTGCCACGAATCGAATATACTTTTTTTTACAATTGGACGGAGGTGAAAAATTTTCGAAAATGGACTTGTCTGAGGCATATCAGCAAGTAGTACTAATCGAAAAATCTAGGAAATTAGTTACGATAACAACTCATAAAGGAAATTTTTCTTACACATGCCTTCCATACGGAATTACTAGTGCACCTTGTATTTTTCAAAATATTGTTGAACAAATGGGGTGTTTTGCTTCCTAGATGATATTCTCGTGACAGGAAAAAATGATAACGAGCATTTCGAACGGTTAGAACAAGTACTTTAACGGTTGCAAGATTGTGGTCTGAAAGTAAAAAAAGAAAAATGCTTTTTTTTAACAATCAGTAACATATTTGGGTCATGTAATTAATGAAAAAGGACTTTCTACATCTGACGAAAAAGTTATCGTAATAAAAAATATGTCACTTTCCACAAGTGTCAGCGAGTTAAAATCGTATCTTGGTATGTTGAATTTTTATTGCAAATTGTGAAGTACTCAAACCTTTGTATTCACTGTTAAATAAACGTAAAATGGGTATGGTCTGCAGAATGTAACTTAGCGTTCGAAAACTCAAAAGAACTGTTGATAACAGCTGCCGTATAAGCCTAGTTTGATCCTGAGAGAACAGTCAAATCAGTTGTGGATGCGTCACAATTTGCCTTGAAGAAAGGCCTATAGCATTCGCATCACGGTTGTTAAATTCTGCTGAAATTAGATATTCCCAAATTGAAAAGGAAGCAGCTGCAATTATTTTTTCTTTTTTCATTATCTTTTCGGAAGGAAATTTTTACTTTTTACTGATCATAAATGTTAGGTATATTTTGGGAAAAAAAGATATTCCTATTTTTGGAGCTATTCGTCTCCAAAGATGGGCTCACATTTTATCATCATTTGATTACGAAATCAGGTATGTCAAAACAGCAAATAATACAGCGGATTTTTTGTTGAGATTGCCAATTAATTCTGATAAACAAGATGATAACCTTCCATTTATTTCTTATTTAACATATTTAGATGAGTCTCATTTTCACATGCATACATACATGGTAACAATCCACTTAAAGCAAAATTAGTAACATGGAATTGGCCAAAAAAGCCATGGACGAGACTCCATGCCGATTTTTTTGGTCAACTGTTCAAAAAAAAAATTTAGTCGTAGAAGATGCATCGTCCAAGTGGATCGAATATTTCGAGGTTCAAAATATCACTACTACGACAGCCATTACAATTTTCAGAGATCTTTTTGCGAAATTTCATCTACCCCTTCAACTCTGTACTGACAATGCCACTACTTTTATGTCTGGATCATTTCAGGATTTTCTAAGTAGTAGCTCTGTTGAGTATATCACTGGCGCACCTTATCACCCATCGACTAACGGTCAAGGTGAAAGCGCTGTCAAAATAATGAAAAAATAGATTTTGAAAGCAACACACGGAAAAATAGAAAATGATTATATGTAATTTGATAATAAATCGGTTCTGTTTCATTATAGGAACACTCCTCATACATCCACGGGGGAAACACCAGCAAAATTATTATTGGGACATAATCTACGCTGCAAATTTGATTTGATGATTCCATCAGTAGAAAGAAATGTTTTAAAAAGTCAAAATTTTCAGGAGAACTATTTCAAGGGAAACAGATCAGAAAATTTTCAAGTAGATAATCAGGTTTGGGCTCGCGATTTTCGGAAAGGTTCCTATAACTGGTGTGAGTCCAAAATACTGAAAGTTCTTGGAAAAAGAATGTACATGGTTCAAACACATCAGGGACTCATTTGGAAACGACATCTCGATCAACTCAAGAGAAAATTTTCTAGAGAAAATAAATCAGGGGCGATCAATGGTGACGTAATCAATATAATCCCTCGCTCAGATTTAGATGTAAATATTGTAAATATAGAAAAAAATGATAGTGTAAATAATAGTGGTAAGGCCAGTGAAAGTGAGGTGATTATTAATAATAATGGTGAACAAGAACATCAAAATATAGACTCGAAAGTATTGAAAAGAAGAAGTCAATTAAAACCACCTGATCGTCTAGTTATAAGTTAGTTATCGATTTTCTGAGAATTTTTTTATGACTTCTGAATTAAAGGGGAAGGTGTTATATATGTCTCTGAATCCCCTGTATAAAAGATTCCTAGGATAAAAACGTTACCTCCTTTTTATATTCGACAACTTTTTTGGGCTATGTTGAATTGTATGATGGGAAGTCAGTAATGAATAAATCTCCAGTCAAATTACTTGGTAGTTTCATCATTAGTTTGCTAATTCACATTAATTATTAAACAGAACCACAATGATCAGGGATTCGATTCTTCATCATCTGGTAATATTTTCCATTCTCCTTCGACCTTCTATAGGTGTATTATATTCCTTCTCACCTATCCCGTTTCATAGTTTCTTGGTGAACACGTTTTTCATTTAGAATGGTATGGAGAGTAGTTGTGAAGTTTGGGAAACTTTTATTTTCCTTCTGAATTTCTTTCACATACTTATACCTTGTCTCCTTCTTGAAAGCAATCTCTGTCCCTCAATTCGTTGTCTATTTTATTTCCGAAGTCCACGATACATTGGATTTTATCTCCGAATTATCGGTCAAAGAAAAGTTCACCTGTAGTTTTTCCTGATACCGAGTGCTGTTATACATCACTAAATAATCCTGAAGTTCATTCTTCCAATTCTGTTTTAGTGACTGACTTATTTTCATTCTTTTCAAAATATCTCTGTTCTGCCTCTCAATTTCGCCATTTTTTGTGGGCATTAAAGTAAAGTATGAAAAATAATATTTCCATACTGTTAACAAAATTTACGTAGCTCTTGACTTGGAAGCTGTTTTCCATTATCGGCGGTGAATTGATTACGGGTAGCTCTCGAGAAAATCTCTTGAAGCCGATCTACCCTTTTCCTGGCAGTTATATCTTTTGTGATTTTAATCTCGTTATGGCAACTGTAGTAATCAATGACCACTAGTATGTACCCCTCATTAGGTAATGGTCCAAGATAATGGACTAGACGGTAACTCCCGTCGCTTCATGGGATTAGGTAACGTAGGTTTCGCTACCATAATACAGCCTTCACAAGTTTTTACAATTTTCTCTGCTTTGCTATAAATCTTGGACTACCAGACTTTCGTTCGTAGTCTACCTTTCATTGCCGAGATTCCTGGATGACATTAATGTGCTGCCACAAGGACATTATTTCTCAATTTTGCTGGTATTACAAGTTTATTTTTCCTCAAATAGAAATCCATCATGATAACACAGTTCTTGTTGAAATATTTAATATATGTTGACTGGGAAATCTTCCATGACCTCCTGAGTAGGTATCATTTTATATGGATAATTTATATTTGACGTATTTCGGCATTTTTTAGAAATATGTACAGTGTACAGTAACCGAAATAATGAATTTATTCCTTTTGGCTTTCACACACTGTATGTTCCAACACACAAACAACACTCTCGTGCCCACTGACCAACCGTCTAGATAAAACTCAATAAACCCGTTCCTTTTGGTTACCTCATCAGGAGTTACTCATTTATGTCTCATCAGTCCATTTATTGATAATCGGAAAACTGCACCTCTCATTTCAGATATATTAGATCAAGCCGAAGTAGACCGTATCACTTCTTTTGAAATTTCGGCAGCTTTCGATGTACTCCTAAATCAGGGTTACTTACAGTTCAACAACAAATTTTATTAACAGAATTAAGGTTTACCAATGAGCTCACCCTTAGCCCACTGTTAACAGAAATATTTATGAACAGCTTGGAGACCACTATAGTAAATTCCGACCTGGGTGAAAAACATATTCATTTTTGGTACAGATATTTAGACGATATTATCGCCTGTTTCAGAGGTACTACATGACAGCTGAACCATTTTATGACATTCATGAATAATCTCAGTAGAAACATAGAGTTCACACTCGAAACGGAGATAGAGAAACATAATAATTTCCTAGAGCTGACCCAAAATATGCACCAACAATAATCAACAAAAACAGTTTAGATGCTGGTATTAACATATACAGCTATTGCATTGAAACAGACGGATAATAGAGATATAGGGGCATATAAAATCAATGAAGTAATTCGGAACAATCCATTTGCATTATCAAACCATAGAGAAACAGGCATAATAAAAACTATACAACAAAAAATAGAAGAAAACGATCTTGTTCTCACGAGAGCTAACAAAACGAATGCAATCGTTATACTTGAACAAGAAACATATCCAGAAAATGGAATCAGTCATTCATAATAAAAATCTTACTGTCATCAAGAAAGGCCCAACAAGAAATAATCAAAATGAACAGATACTAAACTCATTTTTACTGAATTAGAGAAACCATTACACATAATCAGAATAAATTCGAGTTCAATGTATATAGAAAACCGAGCTATAGAAACACGATCCCAAGTGATTCTTTTCATCCCGACAGTCATAAATTAGCAGCCTGCAATTCAATTCAATAGGGAAATTGAAATCTGTAGAATTATAATTATACAGATAGAACATAATAATGGTTTCAACGCCGACACAATCCAGAAGTTAGTCACAAAACAAATCCTCAAATTTACTTACAGATTAGTATACCTTCAGATCAAACTGTAACAACGTAGGTTTTTATACAAGAAATCACAATGTACATTATAGGAACTTGTCAAAAAAATGTGTTAAATGTCAATAGCTCGAAAGAAATTAATTAAATTGAAATTAGCAGCGGCTGTCACCAGATACGGATTTCTCCACATCAAATTTTGGATGTTAGGCAGTTCCGAAAAAGCTGTAGAGTTTGTGCCGATCGCACGAAGGCCGGTCTTTTTGAAATCTGATCATTTGGTATACCTACTTATAGATTCTATATCATTATATGATTCCAGAACGATGCCCAATATGCTCTAACTGAATTTGATTCTTAGTTAAGATTCTTTTCACCTGCTATTCACTTCTCGATAGATTGACGGAGAAATCTCTGATTTTATTTTGTTTTCTAATTTTCACCTTACTCTATGTGGATGGTATTTTTCTCAGTCCAAGAGAAAATGAAAGTCCAAGATTTCAAACATAAAGTATGATGAGTAAAAAAACAACTCTATGAACGAACAAACAACAACAAAAAAAACAATGTGTAAAATCTTATCAATTAAAAGTTAAACTCAATAAAATAAAAGAAATTAGAACAATTAAAATGCCGCCAATTTGACTGTGCTATTTACAGTACAAAATACTTTCAGTTTTACTCTTTCTTCAGGGAGGGTGGTGTATAACCTTAAATTTCCTCTCTTTTATAATTGAAATGTGAACTCTAGCTAACTAACCCACATTATAAACCCAACAATATGTATCATATTTGCAAATAGAAAATGAACAAATGAACTCAGACAAAAAAAAAATGTGAACTCTCTCAATATCAACTGGTTAGTATATAAACGAAAAAACACTTACATAACGTCTCTTTTGTCAACCCCTAGGTTCTGTTGATCCGGTGAGTCGTCAACATCAACACTTTCATTTTGAATTGTTTTAAATTTCGCACCACGCCCCTTATAAATTAATTCTACTATTTTGGCCACCATCCTCAGCCTCGACGGCCGAGAAAATGAACCCCTCGATGGGCCCTTGTGACCGCTTCCCTGCGTGGCACCAGCAAGACTCCCCTCCTCACCTTTTAAAACAGCCAGGAAGAAATCATGGGTGCATCGTCCCACTTCGTTTCTCTCTCAAACCTTCCTTTGTGTTAACTTATTTATGCTTAGTTTACAGATCTTAAGCTAAATCCAAGGCAGTTTCAGCTACGTGATCAATATATCTGACTATGCATTTTTTCGAACGCCGATAAATTTTGTTTGTCTAGCCATAATGGTACCTACTTGTAGGAAGATACAGGGTCGAAACCAGAAAATTCATAATTGAAGGAATCTTTCTCTTCCCGGAGTGTTGCGATTTGTAATTAGGAGCCCTCCTCCTAACTTGCGATTTCTTTGGCGGCAACTAGGGGGTGTTTAAAACTTCTTTGAAGGTTTTTTTTCACAACTTGATAAGGAGGAAGAACGTGTTTTTGATTGCTTTTGATTGCTTTTGAGCAGGATAGTCCAGGTACTGGACTATCCTGCTGTCGAGGTAGAACTAATGTTTCAGAACGATAATATGTGATCGTCAGTTGCTTTTGAGTTCCTGATGGTTCAGGAACTGGTTCAGTATTTTCACCACGAAGTAAATGGTCGTCATCAGAAAGGGAGTCTTTTTCCGCAGGTCTTCTTGAAAGCGTCGATGGTGCAGCTATAGCATTCGGAGTATATGGCTTTAAAACCACTTGTTATGTTCGCTATATTCATGGATTTTTCCCAAACTGGTGTAAAGACATCAGAGAATCTATCCTTATTTAAACGACGATCTGAATGCTGATACCAATACGTTAGTAGCTGATCGTCCCAATAATGTTCAAACGATCGGTATATACCCTTTTGTAGTTCGTCAGTCGTGTCACTAGGGAGACAAAGTAAATCCACGTTAATTCCTTCGGCCTTGCTTGCTATTGAAATATCTAAATGGCACTTTGCTCCATCAAATAGAAGGAGCACCTTCCCAGCTGGTTTGTACTTTCCAAAGTTGTAAAACCACTCACAGAATATGTTGGAGGTCATGCTGCCTTTGGGAATCATTAAAAATTCTGTTCCGATTGGCATATTATCTGAATACGCAGGCTTTTTACGAGATCCTATATCACGTTTTCGCCATGTTCTTGTCAAACTAGATGCACCCTCTTTGATCTTTTTGTTGTAAATCCGTACAGGAGAATATTTTAAGTCAAAATTTTGTAATGTCGTATCCAAAACTTCAAAATAATGTTTTGCTATAGGACTTCTGAAAATAATGCCCATATAGAATCGAAAGCTTACTGAGCTTACTTTCGTGTAAGATAAAAATGATTTCAATTTTTGCAATAGGTTATGTAAAAATATTAACTAACCTTGAACATTTGCTTATAATGAATAATATAAGATACAAGTTCACACAGGGTTACACAGAAAAACCAAACGTATGTGGTTTAGTTTCAGTAGTTGAACGTGATGCAGTAGACTATATATTAGTCGCGCTGCGATGTTGTCATTTTAATGGCGCGAATTTCAACTGTGGGCGTTATTTTCCGATGGGCCTTATAACCCTCCACTATCTTATTTATAATTGCGTAACAAAACTCTTTTCATCTGAAATACATTCAGTAGTAAGCACTAAGCACATTTCTTTTTCCCAGTGAGACTCCTTTTGGTACATTTCCGTTCGTGGGAAGCATCTAGAAGGTCTCTCTAAAGCATCCAACAGTAGTCTGTCATAATTGAGACGCTCCTTCTCTCCTGGTATCTTTTTTCCATCTCCTCAATATCTTGGTGAAATCGTTCACTTGCTCTTCACTCACATCTCCCAAATTTTCTGGACACTAGTCGAGGTGGGAATAAAGAAAATGTACTTTTGAACTCATTAGGCAACCTTAAGCTTGAAATGCTTTTAATATTCTTTTGACGATTTGTTTATAGTTAGGGTCTTTTCATTGCCTGAAAGTCTGAAAGTTCCTCTATGACCTCTTTGAAGATAATCCACCCTTCTCTTTGAGGATCCATCATGGTTTTGATTAATGGTGGATCAGACATGAGCCCTCTAATATCTGGTCCGACGAAAACACCTTCCTTCAACTTTGCCAATGAGAGGCCTGGAAACTTTGATATTAAGTATTTGAAGCAAATTCCACCTCTTGGAAGCGACTTTACAAATTGCTTCATCAATCCCAGCTTTATTTGAAGCGGTGGTAGAAGAACTTTATGAGGAGGCACCAAAGTTGCAAGCAGGACGTTCTTTTCGCCAACGTTAAGTTGCCTCGGAGGCCAATACTTTTTGGTCCAGTGATTTGCTCGGTCTATACTTTCCCACATACACAAAAAGCATGGGAATTGGTAAACCCAGATTGTTGTCCGAGCAACATTTTTTTAAGGAAAACACACAAGCACTACAGGATAAACCTTGAGGCGCTAAGAGCGATGCTTGTGCTTGTGCACATTGGATTTGAATCGCTGGGGATTATATCCCAAGATTTTTGAATCATGACACACTTGCCAACCGTGGTCTCCATATTTTAATTTGTAAAGAATCAATTCCCGGTTTTTGTAGGTTTCCTTGAGGTGTACGGAATGACCGACAGAAATGGAGGCATAGAAACGACCATTGTGAATTCGTGAATTGTGAAGCAGAACTGCTCTAAAGCTTATTTTTGAAGTATATAAGGAAATACGCCTCTGTGCTGGGTCATTCGAGATATTGATACCTTCAATATTGGTATAATAAACTAACTCGTCCTCTTAGGCAAATTAGGGCACAGGGCGTTCTTTATTTAGGAAGTAATGATAGTTAGGCCTGTATACATCTTAAAACAGTAATAAAAAATAAAATTGTACCTGTTTATTAATGACTTCAATTTTGCTCGAAAAACCCTTTTTTATAATATAATTTAGCGTTTTGCAAAATAACCTGACGTTCTGGAATTTTTTGATTATTCTTTAGTTTTCAGAACACCAAAATACATAGAAATCAGTGGAAAACATCCAGACATCTATTTTGTTGCACCCTTGTGTAATCATACTTGTTTCAGCAAGCAGATAGTTTGCCACAAGGAGCAATCAGTTTCCAAGAGTTTGTTGATTCCAAAATAGACATTCCCGATTTGGAACCAGGAAATGGTGACGACCTAGCTTTCCTGCCTTACTCCAGTGGTACGACCGGTTTGCCAAAAGGAGTCGAACTCCTACACCGTAATATCGTTTCGAATGTTATGCAAGCAAATCACACAGATTTCAAGTTTACCACCGATCCATCTGGTGAGTTAGTACTATGTTACGTTTTTTGTGGGTTCATAGGCAAGTAACAGTCAGTAAAACGAATCGAATAAATTTTGTTCCACTTTTTGACATCACAAATTGTCAAACTTTATTTCACTCATTGAATTCACATCGTTTTTGTTTGTTTTCATAGTTGCTGAAAATAGAACTTTTAATGCGTGATGATCAACTGTATTACCAAATTTGCGCAGAACTAACTGACTATAATAAGACAAGTATAGCTGAGGCACTAGTCAATCTAATAATAACACTGGTAATTTTTCAACATGACTCAACCTCAGACAGCACAAAAATCTTACAAAGGTTAGACATAGATTCACACTTCAATCTAGCAGACCACTATTAACCCTACAGCAACTGATTTTGGACGACCTTCACGAAATTTGTCTTGGAGTGACCTACAACCACGACTGAATTCACCATACCATCGATAAACACTGATCCTTAATGGAGCTTCATCGCCAAAAATTGAAGTAAGTTCATCCATGCACTGTTGCTGAAAGTTTAAAAAAATAATCGCACGAAAATGTTCACGATTTAATTCCATTTTTGGGCCGAGATGAATCTTTCAAGTTACAGTAAAAAACACAAATAGCGCTCGTATGTCAATATGTTCTGAGTACGTATAACCTCAAAAATGTCCAACTTTACGATAGAGCTGTCAGTTGCCAGGTTGCAACACTAGGGTTGCCAAATCCCGAAACATAAAAGGCAACTTATCGCAACTTAACTGATAACAGTAACAACTGAAACGCTGCCATTTTCCATACAGACAAAATGTATTTTTTTTCTTGGAAAATCTCATCAACTTGTTCACAAACAAAATTGATTATTCGTTCATGAAACTTTACCATTTTTTTGTTTTTTTTTTTCAGATACTTACCAAGATGTTACACCTGGTGTTCTCCCGTTCTACCATATCTATGGATTCTCTATTAGTGTAATAAACACTCTATACAGTGGAACAAAAGTGATTACCTTAGAAAAGTTCACTCCAGACTTGTACATTTCGGTTTTGAAGAATAATCCCATTTCGTTAATATATGCTGCTCCGCCTTTGAGTAAGTTATTTGGGATTTCTTATACAGAAACAATTATTCAGGTATAATTAACACATAGCTATTTAATTTGAATATTGACATACACTATGTGAATTTTGGAATATTGTAGGGTAGAAGTTTGTTTCTGAAAAAGAAACTAGTAAAGTAATGACTAATCTGTAAAAAAAAATGAAAAATATGCTGCCAATGAATGCTTTAAAAATCACAGTATTTTTTGGGGCCAGCCATAGAGTTGGCTCTGGATGAAACATAATTCCCCCCCTCCCCATAACAAAAATATGGAAACAACAAATGTATTGAAAACTCAAACAAAATGAGTAACAAAATATCTACATTTCAAACAGAGTCAGATGCTGTAAATGTAATACGCATATATACAGATGGCTCAAAAATTAAAGAAGGCTCACGATGTGGAGTGTACTCCAGATCACTAAGCCTAAAGATTAAGTGGGGAATGGGAAAAAATACCTTGTTGACTTTTTTGACGACCCCATAAATATCTTTCGCGACCCGACATGGGGTCGTGACCCCAGGATTGCGGACCGCTGACTTAGACAACGCCACGGTAGATAACAATATTATCCTGAGGTGGGTTAAAGTACACGATAGGAGTAGAGGTAATCGCATTGACGATTCTTTAGCCAGGGAAGCGGATGGACTAAGAATCTTAGGACACAGTGACACCTACGGCCTGATGACTTCGACAATTGCGGAACTAGCCAATGGTTACACCCATCCTCAATCCCTGAAGAGATGGGATGGAATCAAAGGATGCAGTCTTGCCTGGATCACTCTGGGGGTCACCCAGAGTGATCCAGGCTGGCGCCGAAGAAATATCTGGCAATGACCAGGAAAAAACCTACGTTTCATAGTAGGATTTCTAACTGGGCACTGTCAACTAAGGAAACACCTCCATACTATGGGGCTGGTGGACACACCTCTATGCAGGATGTGTGAACAGGAAGATGAAATCGTAAAAAGTTGATTGACATTAATGAGATGAATGCGCTGCTGGCGAAAGTCGATGCGGAAATGTTAAAAGACAATGACAAAAACTACACACACCGCAGATGATGATTTTGTCATATTCATTATCGCCCTAAAAAGGGAAGACAAAAATCGTGATTGCTATATCAAACATGGATAAAAATTAATGGATTCAACGAATCGCATAATATAGAAAAATATATGAAATCATCTAATCTTTTCAAAAGCCGAACACTTAGCACAAACCCATTTTTAAAACTTTTTTCACTTCAAAAGTGATTGATCCCACCGGCTGAAACATAACCGCAAATAACGAATTGTTTTGAGACTATCAAGGTATCATTCGAAAAGATATGCTATGGCATGCTTGTCAAAATGAGAACAAAATATTAACAAGCCCGATTTCCATGAATCAGTTATTTGGAAATGATTGAACTGAATTGCCTACAAAACCAATTTTATCGCCTCTAATTGGGTTGTTTTCAGTGATGTTACCTCAGTTAGTGATACCTGAAAATCATGAAAATCAAAAGATAAATAGATAACCGACCACCGATTGACAGGTTTCATATATAGGAAGTTACTTGCAAAGAATCTGTTAATGCCGACATGTGTGAACTTTGGAAGCTGGTTGCACAAATTTCGAAAATACAGCATTCTAGAAGTTTCGAGAGGAGACTGAGCATGATTAAGTCGAAGTCGATTGGAGAAGACCAGAGTCGGCCGGCGTTAGTTTTTTCAGGGGATTATTTACAACAATGTATTGACATTAATGTTTTTTCGTTTCCACATTACCAAGAAATAAAACGGTATTACTTATTAGTAGCGAATTTCTGAAACCAAATAATTGTATACTGTGTTATAATATTTTTTAACAATCAGCATCGCTTTACTCCTTAGTAGCAATACCTGTATTTCCTTTCAGTTCTTTTTCTAAGCGCCCACCCCGACGTGAAAAGAGAATACTTTGCCCACTTAGTATCTGTAACTTCCGGCGCAGCCCCTCTAGGTCTTTTAGATGAAGAAAGGTTTATCGAGAAAATTGGTAGGGACGTACAGGTATTTCAAGGTCAGTGATCTAAAATTCAAACGATTTCTCATTCAAACGAGTTCATTTCAGGTTATGGATTGACTGAAACTTCCCCGATTGTTACGTTTTCTCCCAAAGGTTTGCGGAGATCAGAGAGTAGCGCTGGATCCATTGGCACACCGGTTCCAAATACTCTTTTGAAATTGATAGATCCCGACGATCCAACAGGTAAATGAAGTACATTTATTGATCCGATACACGAATCCGTTATTCTGGGTTTCTCGAATATTTAAAGGTAGTACTAGGGTGAATAAGAGTCTTCAATGAAAAGAAACACTAAACCTAATACAAAATTTAATTCATTTACAGAAAAAAGACAACCGATAGAGAGTAGCAATTACTGTCTATATGAAATAAAATGGTATCTGATAGATAAAATGAGAAGATGCAACATGAACTCATTGTATATATTTTGAAATAGTGAAAATTTGAAAATTTTTATTAGAAAATGTTTATTTGTATACGGGAATGATGGAGTATTAGTTTAAAATTCTTGTTTTTAGGAATAAGTGAGGTTATAAAAGTTTGTACAAAATTGTAGATGAAAGATCAATTGTAAAACTGAAATAAATAGCAAAGTTGTAGCATTACAAATTGTTGAGATAAAAAAGTTGTAAATTTGAAACGACAGAAGAAAATTTTTGGTAACTAGGTAATCTGTTTGATCAGTTTTTTTATCAACAAGAGATCAGCTTGAAGGCGTCGTTGGTACAACACATACTAAAATTTGCTTCCGTAAATGTTATAAAATATATTTAAAAGTCTCTATTATTGTATACCCGACGAAAGCATAGGTGTGAAAAAGAATTGTGAGTAATACTTACTCGAAATATTTGGAATCCAACCGCTAATTCACACAAGGTTCCTGCATT